>JARQOC010000004.1:248108355-248197232 GCA_033576535.1 Allobates femoralis | reverse complement strand
GGGGCTGTATATACCTCTGAGGCTGCTGTATACTACCTCTGGGGCTGTATACTACCTCTGGGGCTGCTGTATACTACCACTGGGGCTGCTGTATATACCTTTGGGGCTGCTGTATATACCTTTGGGGCTGCTGTATACTACCTCTGGGGCTGCTGTATACTACCTCTGGGGCTGCTGTATACTACCTCTGGGGATGCTGTATACTACCACCGGGGCTGTATATACCTCTGGGGATGCTGTATACTACCACTGGGGCTGTATATACCTCTGAGGCTGCTGTCTACTACCTCTGGGGCTGTATACTACCTCTGGGGCTGCTGTATACTACCACTGGGGCTGCTGTATATACCTTTGGGGCTGCTGTATATACCTTTGGGCTGCTGTATACTACCTCTGGGGCTGCTGTATACTACCTCTGGGGATGCTGTATACTACCACCGGGGCTGTATATACCTCTGGGGATGCTGTATACTACCACTGGGGCTGTATATACCTCTGGGGCTGCTGTATACTAACTACTGGAGCTGCTGCTGTATATACCACTGGGGCTGCTGCTGTATACTACCACTGGGGAGGCTGCTGTATACTACCATTCGGGGGCCTGTATACCACACTGCTGGGGGCTGTATACCTGTGCTGGAGTCCACCCTCGGCTTATACACGAGTCAATAGGTTTTCCCAGGTTTTGGGGGCAAAAGTAGGGGGGTCGGCTTATACACGGGTCGGCTTATACACGAGTATATACGGTATATATATTTTCACATCATTATTCTTTACTGATATATTCTGCATGGGGTAGGTATCTGAATGCTGAGGGAATAGTCTTCCCAAACTTGAGTTCAGCATGGAGAACTCAGCCTATAATGAGACGGCATTCAATCTTTACTACATGCACTGTCGTCCATGCCTGTGAGACAGAGCGAGAAATCACAGGATCCAACTGAGCTCTAAAAGGTCACGGATAAATAATATACACTGTTCAAGCACTTGGAGGAAGAACAAAAAGAAATCCATTTTATGAGAAGTCTGCAGTACCTGAAGCATTGGAGGTGAAACATTAATGTACGGCACGTCTCAGCTGCCCAGGATCCTTTCAGAAAACACATGGCCTTGAAGGGAATCTGTCACCAGGTTTTTGCCATCTCATCTGAGAGAAGCATAATGTAGAGACAGAGATCCTGATTTCAGCGATGGGTCACTTTCTGGGCTGCTCAGTGTAGTTTTGATAAAATCACTGTTAAATCAGCTGGAGATCATCATTAGAGGCCAGTCATATTCAGGAGCTGCCAAAACCTCAGCAGAGTAATTTTATCAAAATGACAGCAAGGCGCTCAGTAAGTGACACATCGCTGGAATCAGGGTATCTGTCTCTACATTATGCTGCTTTCAGATGGGAAGGCAAAAACCTGGTGACAGAGTCCCTTTAAGGATTAGTGGCACTCATCAGTATGAAAGTAAATCTTTGGAAAGCAGAAAAAGGAGTGATCTAGACATTCTACCACTTCAAAAAGTAGAGCGGTGATAGCCCGGTACGGATTACTCACAGGGCATGATTTCAGAAATCAGTGCAATTTCTGTAAGTCATACCTACAAAATGATTATATAGAATGGACAAGTATATAGAACGCACGACCCAAGCATTATTATTAAATATGTATTTCCACAAAGACTGAACCATTGAAATAGAAGCTTTCTAGTGTTGTAATAAAATATTTAATTATGACTTTTAACTTTTGAATTCAATACAATTAATTTAGGCTGTAACCACAATTGCGGTGTCAAAAACACAACTTGTTTCGCAGAAGCCCCACTAAACAAAATCGCGAGGGGAATTTATAAAAATTGGTGTGCAACTCTTAGGGTACCGTCACACACAGAGATATCTTACATGCATCTCACTGGTTGCAGTGAAATCATGGACACATTGTTACATTTGTACACAGCCACAAAATAGAACAATGTGTCCATGATTTCACTGCAACCAGTGAGTTGCATGTAATATATCTCTGTGTGTGACGGTACCCTTAATCAAATAATTGCCAGCCATGAGTTTATGTATACTTCAGCTGCAAAGTATGCCAATTTTTAAGTAAATTTATGGCAATGTGACCCTTTTGCCATGTACATTCCATTTTTAAAAAACTGTCAGAGCTGGCACAAAAGGACCAAAAATGACTCCTTTAATTTTTCTTAGGAGGTAAAATCTAGTGATGAGCGAGTAGTAAGATATTCGGATTCGGATAGCTCTAACCGAATACTTTGAAATGTTTAGGTATTCGGATCTAAGTGAGTTCCCCATTGATTTGCATTGGACGAGTAACGAGTAATGAAACAGTTCAAAGTATTTGGTTAGAGCTATCCGAATCCGAATATTTCACTACTCGCTCATCACTAGTAAAATCCAATAATAGAAGTGATTAAATTCGTCATCTTTAAAAACCTTCTCTAGTTAATGCCTTGTGAATTTTTGAGGATTGAGATGATTTTTCATTTTTGTGCTTTCACTTTTTCCTCTCCTTATTCCAAAAGCCATAACTTCTTCAGACATCATAGCCATGAAAAGGCTTGTTTTTTGCTGGATGAGTTGTACTGTTAATCAACCGCATCTATTTTATCATGTGATGTATTGGAAAGCACAAAAAAAATTCCAAGTGTGGATAAATAGCAAAAAAAAATACAATGATGTAATAGTTTTTTTTTGTTTATTTACTGTGTTTATTTTACAGTAAAAGAGAACTGGCTATATGACTGTAGATTCCAGAATGCATGCTTCCTCAGCCTACGTGCTGTATAATGACAGCAGCATTTAACAGGTTGACAGCTGTGAGCGTAGCTCTGCTCCCCCCGCGACTGTTAGAGGCAAAAAATGCCTTATTATCACAGCAATCATCTGCCACCAAGGATGCGGGCTCGGCTTGTGAGTCCACATCAAAGTCAGGGACCTTGCATACGATGTGCCCAGTATGTCAAATGTCCATAAAGGATTAAAGAGAACCTGTAAACTGCATAAAGCCCCCCAGGCTATCACTACCTGTCCCTGCACCTTCCTATTACTATTTTAACTATCCCTTTCTGACCTAAATGTGCCCTGCAACTGTGTAATAAAATGTTGTTTTCACTCACTCATTACTATGCTAATGATCCAGGGGGGCTACCGTTGCTAGCCCCCTGGGCATCGTCTCTGTGTCCATTCGCCACCTACTGTATGCTGCTTTGCTTGTGCAGGCTTTGCCCTCCCCCCTCTCTGTCACTCACAGAATGCAAATCATTAGTCCTGCCTTCAGCTCCCCAACACAGCAGCATAGAGAGAGAGAGGGTGGATCCTGGAGCCTGCAAAACAACACACCCTAAGGGCTAAAGAATATAGTCACTGCTAATTATAATCCCTAATGAGTGAGTATAAAATCGTTTTTATCTACTTTGACAGGATGCTTTTAGGAGACAAAAGGAGTGTTGAGATTAGTGATAGGATGCTGCTGGGACATGATTTTGTAGCTTAGGTGGCTTTTTGGAGGTGACAGGATCCCTTTAAGGTTCTGAAATACATCTTGTGAGTGAAAAGAAAGTGCATATTAATTCTCTGCTCTAAATTAGCCATTGTCCTTTCAAAAGGTTCCAAAAAAGTGATTTAGGGAAAAATATCTTCAAAAATGTTTTAAACATTCTTAAAAAACTATTTTAAGAAATAAAAAAAATCCTCAAAAAACTTCTCAAGAAACAAGTGTTTCTGGAAGGGGTTTCCACTGAGACGCTTTCCAATATTTACTGCTTCAAGAGCATCTGTGTGTACATACTTTCAGGTTACCTCATTAATATTGCCAACACAATGTCATTTTCCCTTTCTGCAATGTTGGCTTGAAATGGTTCTGCCTGCCCAGTATTAAGGTAGCCATGAAACCATTCATTGCACCTGTCACATGTTGACAGGTTTGTAGTCCATTTGTGCAGCTGCTGTGATTAAATATGAGGTTTTTTTTATGCTGTGTGCTGCAGCTCTGCAGATGGAGAGGTGAGTCATACCATTTAGGTGGAGGGGTGTGTCTTCAGTATTCATTTCTCAACTCCCCCCAGCCGCCTTGAAATAGCTCCGCTTCCCTCCACTAGGTGTTGCAGTTAGAGCTCATTTCTACTTGGACCCCGTGCTGTGAAGGCGTGCTGTGCTGAGCTGTGTTATTGCTGCCGTTGACTTCCATTGAAGCTGCTAGGTTTTCTTGGTCTATGGATGTAGGTAGGGGCTCTTAGCCTAGGGCTGATCAGGAGAGCAAAGGGCTAGGGTAGTCACCCGAACCTCCTCATCTTCAGAGATACCTTCGTGAACAGGCCTAGTCAGGGTCCCCAAGTCCAGGGCGAGACTAGCTCACCTGAATGCCCTTGCCCATCATACCATCTTGCCTCCTGATTCTCTATCCATTAAACACCCTGTGACAGCACCTCACTATAAGATCTGTTGTTTATCTTGGCACAGTCCTGAGAGTTGGGTTTAGGATCCTTATTAGGTTGAGGTTGTTGGCTTACTGGCCATAGTAATGCCTCAAAACACTGGACATATACCTAAGAGCACCTTTTAAAGAACTATCCACGTACAATACTTTTGTATCATTCTCTTATTATTATGACTGAAAATGATTGTATCAAGCAGTTACTGAGGTATATATAGATATAAAGGGCCCTTGTCAGTGATGGACTCAGGGCCCCTGAGCAAGAATAGTATATGAGCCATTTATAATGAAATAATTCATCACAATACATAATAATACACTTTCCCCCCTCCTTTTTAGGTGATTAGAGGCCCTCCTACACCTTGGGCCCCTGTACAGCTGCACAGGTTGCACCAATGATAAATCTGTTGCTGCTCCTTGTAGGTAACATATTCTTATAATTATATTTGCACTGTATACTCTCAAACCAGTCGCCAACCACATCTTGTCCAATTCGGAAATGTAGGACGATGTGTTAGTGTAGAGCTTTCTGAAACATAAAATGATGTGTGTATCTTGGACAAGTACCAGGTTCTCCAAAAATATGTAAACCTTCCAGTGCCAGACAAGTGAAGAAAACTTTACGAGGAAACCCAAGTTAGAATTGATCACGTCTTGTTGTCTGTTTATTGCCACATCAGTGTTTCTGCAGAAATCAATGCTATGCGGGTTGTTTGACAGTTAGTGGGCTTTAATAGCCAGGCAGGTTTAAATATACATTTAATCACACAGAACACACAAGGCAAGACAAGCTCTACCGCTGGCAGCAGTTATGAAGGCAATAAATAAACCTGCGTAAAAGGAATATCAAGTAGGAAATCAAATGCAGATTACATGAGCCAGTGCCAGGATTATGATTTAGATACTTAACCATATCACCCTCTGTTTGCTAGCCTTGTGTACAGAAGCGCACATAATCTCCCATGTGGGCCTAATTATCAGCAATATACTGACTTCCTTCCACCTATCAGATCAGATTTTCGTATACATAATGTAGCATTCAGAGAACATCAAGTAATAGAGTCAGCGTCTTAATCTTACACTTTAAAATACTAGAACACATAGTTACATTCTTCTCTGATGTTTAAGACATCGGAAACAACAATGTCTAATTGGTAACTTTACAAAAATGGTTTACCAATACTAAAAATATAAATATGCTACTTACAGTCATAATTTATGATAGGATGACCACAACCCTTGTAATACCCTACACCAGGGGTCCCTAGTCTGTGGCTCTGGCGCCACATGTGGGTCATATGCTCATGATTTGTGACTCGCGGATGTCTATTAGTTTGTTACATTAGCACCAGGTCTAGCAATTAGCTAAGAAAAGTAGGCCTCCCAGATGGTAATTTATGTGAGTAGCCATGCACAGAAAAGCAGATCTCGGTGGCTATATATTGACCTTGGGGGTTTAGAGATAATGTGAGCATGGTTAGCTGGAGAAGGATGATGCTACCTATCAAGAGGTGTTTGAAATTACATGAGACAGTTTGGAGGGAGTGCTTGATTGGAGAATACTGAATGGGCAAATGTGGAACCCCCTAGACCTTGGCATACTGCCTTGGTGTGACATCTGAGGAAAAGCATTGGCTGTCATTATACCAGTTATAGGGGCGCTAAGTGGTCCTAATCTGAAGGCATGCAGGATCTGGATGTGGCTCTTGACTCTCTCTCAAAGCTGAATGTGGATCCCAAGGTCAGAAAGGTTGAGGACCACTGCCGTACACATTGCTTTTATTAGACAATATTAACTTTCCATATATACCGTATATACTCGTGTATAAGCCGACTTTTTCAGCCCAAAAATTGGGCTGAAAAGTCCCCCCTCGGCTTATACACGAGTATATACATGTGTGTGCTGAGTGTGACGGGGACGGGGGCTCTGACTGGGGGCAGGAGGAGGCAGGAGGGGGCTGCAGTGACACCGCGCGGTCACGTGGGCCCGCCTCATTGATATGCACGCATCCCCTGTCCATCCCCGGCAAGGGGATGCAGTGCATATTGACACAGCCCCTGGCGGCCCCCGGCAGTGGTATGCATCCCCAAAACCCCCCGCCTAGTACCGGGCCCACATGCTGCGGCACAGCATACAGTAGTTCATACACTACCATCTCTCCCTGCAGCGCGCGGCTCCTCCATGTCCCAGCCGGCATCTTCCTGTAGTGTCATGTGACTGGCGCGTCACATGACACTACAGCAACAAGCCGGGCGGGAGATGGAGGAAGCGCGCACTGCAGGAGATGGTAATGTATGAGCTACTGTATGCTGTGCCGCAGCATGGGGGCCCGGTACTAGGCGGGGGGGCTGTATACCACTGCCGGGGGCCCTGTATATCACACTGCTGGGGGCTGCAGTATACACCTGTGCTGGGGGCTGCTGTATAAACCCCCGGGGGCCTGCTGTATAAACCCCTGGGGGCCTGCTGATACCCCGGGGGCCTGCTGATACCCCCGGGGGCCTGCTGATACCCCCGGGGGCCTGCTGATACCCCTGGGGGCCTGCTGATACCCCCGGAGGCCTGCTGATACCCCCGGGGGCCTGCTGATACCCCTGGGGGCCTGCTGATACCCCTGGGGGCCTGCTGATACCCCTGGGGCCTGCTGAATACGCCTGGGGGCCTGCTGTATACCCCTGGGGGCCTGCTGATACCCCTGGGGGCCTGCTGTATACCCATGGGGCCTGCTGTATACCCATGGGGGCCTGCTGTATACCCCTGGGGGCCTGTTGATACCCCTGGGGCCTGCTGAATACCCCTGGGGGCCTGCTGAATACCCCTGGGGGCCTGCTTATACCCCTGGGGGCCTGCTTATACGCCTGGGGGCCTGCTGTATACCACTGGGGGCTGCTGTATACCATACTACTGGGGCCTGTATACCACACTGCTGGGGGCTGTATACCTCACTGCTGGGGGTTGTATACCTGTGCTGGAGTCCACCCTTGGCTTATACGCGAGTCAATAAGTTTTCCCAGTTTTTGGGGGCAAAAGTAGGGGGGTCGGCTTATACACGGGTCGGCTTATACACGAGTATATACGGTAAATATATATATATATATGTTTATTGATGACCAGCCAAATAATTTTTAATCACCATCCAGGTCTTGGTACTATATATACATGATACGGAAATATAACGGTCTCAGTCTCTCATGGATTCAGGCCAATACCTTTTTGTAATACAAAAGGAAAGTTTATTTGCAAGCAAAGAGTTCTGCTCAGGATTATGTCAGAACTGACTCCATATTACAGAATACAAGCAATTATAGTAATTTACAAAGGGGATGTACAAGTGGGAGGAAAATAGGAATAGGGATACATAACCAATCATTGTACACCACAAATATGTATTAACCAATTATCTTACATTACTAGTTATTCAATCATATATGGTACAACCTCTTTTTAGGTTAGATAGGTCAAGGCTTGTACGTGCAAAACAGAATGATGACACTGGTACATTAAGGTGACCATGACCAGGACATTTAGCTAAAGCAAATGTCTCATCTTTACTTTCCAACTACTTATTAATCTTTGTTTCAACATTGTGGTCCATCTACTGAAGTGATTTTCTACTATTTTCTCTTATATGGCTATGTCTTAAAGGGATGAGCTAAAGGGATATAATTAATGGTTCATATTAAAGCATAAAGAAAGATATATATATGATATTAATTTTTCCTTATCAAACGATTACTTTGATTTGTATTATTATTATTATGGTAAAAGCTGGACAGTGATTACTGGTTTCTTTTCAATTCACACCTATATCTCTTTATTTCAGGCGGATACCTTTTGCGGCAGCTTACTGGGTTTACGTCAAATGACTAGATCATCCTCTAATCCTGCTCTAAATCCAATCAGGTTTCAATCCTCTTGTAAACAAGTTCCAGGTCTGATCTCTGCATTTTCCATGATTGTATTTTTAATACTAGATTAATTTACCCATCTTTGGTATCCCCTCACATGTCCCTCACCCACATAAGAACATCCACAAAGCCACCCAGAAATGCCAACTTCCATACTTCTTGGCACAAACCAGTCCATTCTATCACCCGTTCCATGGACAATCCAATAACAAAAGGAATAGTTAAATATATAAATAATCACTATCATTGACAAGAATAGGTAAAACATACATTTTGAAGCTATTACAGGGTTTTTTCACTGATATTGATGACTTTACCCTTAGAAGCATCAAGAGAGATTAAAAGATGAGCAGAGCCATAGAAGTTCAGGTTCTGGGGATTCAACTGGACTTATGCTGTACTGCTCTGAACCCAAACTTGACCTCATTGGAAGTCACTGATTGGGCGGTTCTGTTCTCCACACACAGACAGCCATAAACAAATCACTTACAGGGGAGGGAGGGTTTCGGCTTTTTTTTGTATACATTACATTTGATAACGCAGATTTTACCCCCAGTGCAACCTATTCAAACACTGCAAGTGGCTCACACTGGGCTAAGCACCGAGTATACCTGAGCACAGCGATGCTCGCTCCAGTGATGTGAATACGTAGAGCACTCAAACTCCAAACCTGAACACTGATTTTTTTTTTTAAAGGGAACCTGTCACCTTGTAAAAGGTGTCACTACCTGTCCCTATATTTCCCTGAGGAAGGAGCCAGGAGGGGCTCCGAAACGCGTAGGATTAAAGAGTTAGCTTCAACCAGACTATCTTTTGTCCTGGTCTTCCTTTGGTAGCAGCACGGATCATACGACACTTCGTCCTTGTATGCTGACTACCTGTCCCTGCACCTTCCTATTACTAATCTAACTATCCCTCTCTGTGCTAACTGTGTGCTGGGAAGATGTATAAAATGCTTTTTATACTTACATGTCGTTTTGGTAATGAAGTGGGGGGCTACTGTTAGGGCATCCTCTTTGCTGTCTGTCCCCTCTTTATCACGCCCCAATGGGCGCCTTCAATCCTTCTGTAAATCCTCCTCTGGTTTCAATTCTCCCGCCCCTTCTCATCGTATTGCGCCAGGCCGGTGGGGCTGATCACGTGAGATGGCCCGGCTTCAATATGCGCACTGCGCATGCGCTGGGAGCCTGGCCATTCCACGTGATCAGCCCCACAATGCACCAGGCCGGATGTGGCGCTCCGGCCCGGTACAATACGATGAGAATTCAAACCAGAGGAGGATTTACAGAAGGGAACGAAGACGCCCATCGGGGCGAGATAAAAAGGGGACAGACAGCGAAAAAGGACGCCCAGGGGGGTAGCCTCAGCTTCGTTACCATAACAACATGTAAGTATAAAAAGCATTTTATACACCTTCCCAGCACACAGCACAGAGAGGGATAGTTAGATTAGTAATAGGAAAGTGCAGGGACAGGTAGTGACAGCTTGGGGGGGCTTAAACTAGGTGACAGGTTCCCTTTAAGTGTATTCCCGGTTAAAGTTCAGTTCACTCATCCCTATTAGGTCAATGGGGGTCCAACGTTCCCTTACACTGTTTAGTGGCTGCTGTCACATACCCTGTAGAGGCCAATACAAAGTGTGATGGAGCCGTCCAGTTCTGTACATTGGTTACATTTGACCTCTGCCATAGCTGGAAACAGTTGATCATTAGTGGTGATGAGTGTTGGTCCAACACCAATCTGATATTAATCTATCCTAAGGTTAGATCATCAATATCCTTATGGTGGAAACAAATATACAATTAAATAAAATTCAAAACACAATTAATACATGAATATATATATTTGAACAAAAAACGATAGCTTTTCACCTTCATCTTAGACTCGAAGACTGAGAAATATAAGACAGCTTTCCATTTCTGTAGATTCTATTTTAAAGCTGCCTAAATAACATTCTAAGAATTCAGTTTAACTCAACAAAGAGGTAGTTTAGAAGAATTACGGTAAATCAAGGTGAATTATTACATGAAGCTGAAAAAGCAAAGCTGGACTTAAGAGCTTACATTTCCTGTGGGGCGTCTTAGAGAAGCCTGTAGCTGAAAGCACTTATCACTATTGTATCAATTCCCAATATTATTTGGACTGTATTCTCAAGAGGCTTAAAGATGTTCTAGCACTGTCTCTCCTAGGAAATATCATTATTGTGAAGCTGATATTTTCGTGAATCATGTCCCCATTGTACTACACTGAGGTGTTCTTAATCATATTTAAGTAAAATATTTTTTTCTTATTTGCAATGTGGAATCATTTCGAAAATATAATATTTATGCTGGATCTGAGCTCCAAAAGTTGGCTGTGCAGCGTCTTATTGATGATGACTATGTAACCGTGCATAGTAAATCCATAAGGGGGTTTTCCCACAACGACATTTCTCATACAGTGCTTAGCATAAATGAGTACACCCCAATTGAAAAGAAAAATTTTAACCAATGCATCATTGAATGCAAAAATAATATCCAACATTTTGACAAGACTGCATTTCATAGAACATTTTTGATTCCATAACATGAAAGTAAGATTAATAATATAACTTTCATTACAAAATATTCAGAATTCGCGATAGGTGTTCAGTTGGGTTCAGATCAGGAGACATATTGACCACTGACTGAATCATTTTAACCCTGTTCTTCTCCTGAAGTGCAACAGTGGCTTGGATGTATGTTTTGGATCACAGTCATGTTGGAAAGGTACACGTCTACCAAAGGCATGGAGCTATGGTAGCATCTTCTTTTTCAATATAGAGCAGCACATTTATGAATTCATGATATATCAATAAACCTCAGCTCCCCAACACCAGGAGCACCCATACTTCTCCACAGTACACTGCCACCACCATGTTTCACTGTATACACCATTCATTTTTCTTTGTACTATTCCTCTTCGCGACTCTATGCAATTTTGAAGCCATCAGTTCAAAAAACAATTATCTTGGTCTCATCACTCCAGAGTCCAAATAGTTTTCATATTTTTCAGCTTGTGACCTCTAAATTATGCATGGGTTTTAAGATGGTGGATGACATTTATGATGCCATTCTTCACTGTATGCCCTATTATGACACGGGAAACTCGCCACCGGTTTGGCTTTCTACTTTTAGCTAACAGCAGTTTACTTACATATGATTTTCTTCAAGCCCTTCCCATCAGTTTAGGTGGAACTTTCATGGTCAGCCTTGACCTCTGTAGTTCCATCTTTGCTACATTTTTTAAACATTCTTGCCACAGTATTCTGACCGATAAGTAAAGCTTTTCTGATCTTCTTGTAGCTTTCATCTTTCTTGTGTAAAGCAAAGATTTTCTTTCTCAAATCTTGTGACATTTCTCTTCCATATGGTGCCATCACTAACTGTATGAAATGGGAAGGGATTTTATTTTGTTAAGAAATGGCCTTTTGTAGTCTAAATTTTAGCTTTGATCCCCAGACTTTCATTGGCTGTGCTCATTTTTGCAACATGGTCTTGAAGGAATTTGGTAAGAAAATTACTTTTTTTCGGTGTGCACAATAATAAATCTTGTTTGCAACTAATGGCCCACATTTGTGAAAGTATTTTGTACTATGGCATCCCATGGAAAAAGTTAAATTCTGAAAGGAAGCTAAATATTTTCTGACCAGTTTCTGGGAGGGAACTCATTTATGATAAGCACTGGATATCCTCAAAATCACTCTCACCCCCACACTCAAACCCCTAAAGATCACTGGAATGGGGTTTACAATTCCCCTTACTTGTTCCACTTCAGTTTATGATATACACTTTGAATGGAGCAGCAGCCAAGCACACCTTGCCTATTGGATTGATGGTGACTGCTAAGTACTGTACATTGTGAAGTGGCTGTGCCTGATGCTGCAGCGCCTCATGTTGAATGTCCACCTCTTGGAATTTTCATACTTAATAATATGTTTTTTGCGCTCAAAATATTTTTTTAGAATTTGGTTTCATTAAATATTTTGCACTACGTTTCTTTAATAATGTCTCTGTTTTCCTGCACATCAATCTTTGATGTGGTCTGTTATCATAAATCAGCTGGCGGTAAAAAAGACAGATAAAAGTTACAAACTCTTTCATTGCGCCATAAGAACAGCTTCTCTGACACAGAGGTTATAAAAGACAAACAGTGCAAAACTGTAAAAGAAACCCAATGGCCAAAATGATTTTTAGACAACATACATGCATTTAAGTAGGGAAAAAACATAGGCTTCAAATTGGACAACTGTAAAAACTACAATACCAGGCCTGGCCACTAGAACATTTATAGAACTGTGCTTGATAATGAAACAGGATGTGACTTTTTAATAAACCTGGAGCCACACTCCCACCAATCTGATATTGGTAGTCTAGAGTAAGGACTGACCATTGTTAAAGGGAACCTGTAACCAGGTTTTTCACATATAATGTGCGGCTTGAATTCTAGAATGCTGCATATAAGTCCCCAAGCTGATCTGCATAACATGATAAGAGCTTTTATTATATTTAGATATGCGGCGATCCGGTCCGATGGGTGTCATTGATCTTTATCCATCCCCTCCTTCCTCCCTGCTTCATGTGGATGACGCATCCTACATCATCCACACAGTTTCCTCCATTGTGCTCTTGCACACATGAATTTTTCACTGTCCAGCCGAGGACAGAACAAACTGCTGTAATGTGCAGGCGTGGGGAAAGGTCAAAGCACACAATACTTTGCTCTGCCCCAGCAGGGCGGAGAGAAGTGCACATGTGTTAAAGCGCAATGGCAGACACTGTGTCGATGAAGTAGGATGCTCGATAAACACAAAGCATGGAAGCAGGATGGCGATCGCAAGAAGAGTGGAGGTGCCAGATCAAGTTAGATCAGCTACGCTCATCGAACCAGACCGCCCTATAAGTATCATATAAAGTCTCTTTTATGTTATGCAGATCACATTTTGGACTTATATACCGTATTCTAGACTGCTGTACATTAGAGCTTACTGGTAGTGGCAGCACTTTCTATGGGAAAAACCTGGTGACATGTTACCTTTAATATCGCTGCATTTATGTTTACATATAAATGTCCTACATTAATATTATTAGAAAAGTATTGCTTTCTCCATCTCCTTCTTTATTCCTCCACAAACTGATGCGTTTTGGTGCAACCCTCGCACCTACCCTGAGGAAGGTGCGAGGGTTGCACCGAAAAGCATCGGTTTGTGGAGAAATAAGGAAGGAGACGGAGAAAGCAATACTTTTCGAGTAAATTTATTGAAGCAGCAGAGCGGACCATTGACACCATTTCTGTTTGAACTTCTGTATTTCCCGCGGTTGCGAGGCGGTGGAGGTTCTACAGCAGCTGCCATCTAAAGCGCTTAAGCTGGTTGTGGGTTGCACAACCTGAAAAGGTAAGTGTGACCCTTTGCGACCTTTGTGATTGTGTGTCTCTTGTGAAACAACACCTTCTGCGCCTCTTGTGTCTCCTTTATTGTAGATTAATATTATTATCACTACCAATATTATAAAGAGGCATGTCATTTTTTCCTACTATTTGTAAATGTGACCGGAAAAATAGTCATTGACTACAATCCCTAGAATCAATAATTCAATAACTGCTGGATCTCACGCATGGCTCTATGGTATACTGTTTGGTGTATAATACCCATATTTTTCCAAAATCTGTGTAGAATCCACTGTCATTTGAAAAGATGTTGGCATTAGCCTTGCTATCATAACCAATGAGAGCTTACATTTTATATTTCCAATTTAATCTAGAATGAGAAAGCTTAGCTGTGGGGATTGGACATAAAAGAAAACTAAATTAATATTGTCTGAAACAGTGTTGAAGACTAAAGCAACTCTGGGCACATATGAAAAATACAGGGCTGCAGGGATGTGGGCACCTTACTGTCAAGTTTTCTATGGACAATGTAATTTAGTGATTTAGTTTTATCCAAAAAAAACAAATATGTTGTTTTGTCTAGTATCGTCACATGCCAGAGTTTAATATATTCACTATTGGACTAGAGGTTACTAAGTTTAAAATACTTTAAATTAAAGGGATTGTTCACTTCTTGCTAGCTACCTGTTGAGCTTGGCACCATTCCCAGATGGCACAGAGCAGTCTGGACCACCCCTGCCATAGATACAATGATTATATCATTGGGACGGAGGTTTCTTCTCCTCTCTGATCTGTAGTCGGGGTAGGAAAGACAACGTCATGCTGATTGACAGCCGACTGTCAATAAGCATGCTGTTGGCTGTTACACCCATCAGCAGAGCAGAGTAGCTGCTGTTCTGTTGATGCGACATCAGCAGAAGCTGCAGCTTCACTTGCAGGAGCGGTCTTAGACTGCTCCGCGTCAGCGAAGATTGGTGCTGGGCGCAACAGGCAGGTAGGTATCAACATGTTAGTGCTTAGGCACATGTTTAAAAAAAAAAAATATATATATATATATATATATATATATATATATATATATATACCCTTTAAATATTGTTCTGTACCATTGGGCATTTACCGGATATTTGGCTCCCTAAACTTTAAACTTTAATGAGGCCTTTGGTCATAAATCAACAGTGAACAGGTCAGAAAAAAGACAGATAAAAGAGTTGCTTACAAACTCTTCCATAAGATCTTCAGTGCAAACTCAAGGGCAGATTCTCAGATAACTCATTCTGCTGCCATCAATATATAGTGCAACATAGACAATAGAAGGCAGATAGTTAAACAATCTTGATGAAACCCTACTGAAAAAATATTTTATTAGCCCAAAAGGTATAAAAAAATGTTCCTAAAGGTGGACAACTCTTAAGATTTGGTAATAGAAATTAAAATTGTTCAAGGTTGGCGATTAGATTGCATTATTATTCAATGGTGTGAAAAATGATCTGATTTCAAAGACATACTGATAGGATGTTTAGATTGTGAGCCCCAATGAGGACAGTGTTCCAAATGTATGCAAAGCGCTAAGGAATTAATAGCGCTATATAAATGAATTAATATTATTGTTATATTATTATTATTATCAGTTAACAAATCAATGGCCATTATATCAGATGAAAGGACTAGGCTGGTAAAAATGCACCTGTATGGGGAAGGCAACATTAAGTCATTATTTTAGGATAACAAATAATTCTCTTTTTCACCAAAGAAACAAGAAAATGATACTTTCTTCTAACTTCTGAACAAATATAGAAATGTGAAGTGTTGGGATGAAGTCTCTCATGCATGACATCCAAGGTCCGTCGTCAGCGTGTGATTCCCAGTAAACAGCACTGTGTTTAATATAAGTGTTTGTGGGTTACCAAAAGATTAGCAGGCAGCCCAGATGGCGCGGAGCCTCTTCTGCTTCTCTCACTCAATATAGTAAAGCTCAGAGTCATAGAGCAGTGAAAGGATTATTTAATTATTTAGTGTCTTCTATTCTCTCCCTAAGGGGGAGGCCACGTTTCCTCTAAAAGCCTCGTTTACTCAGGGGTCTCCTGGGACACAGAGGGCAGAAGTGGTATGGTTGTTTCGGAGGAATCCCAGACAAGTGAGTGTTAGCAAAAAAATTAGGCTGCTCAACATTAACCCATTCCCTGACATGACAAACAATGATTACTATTAGAACTGCTCTATCGTAGCACTGGGACTTCTGTAATGGAAGGCCATAGGATTACTAACTGAAATGACTGATCCTTCAATAAATCACCATTGAAGACCCTTGTGCAGGTAAAAATACAGCAGTAATGGACACCGGATCCAGTGCAACTGGGAATAGGTTTGTGGCAAAACTACTTAGTACATATTAGTATCACACAAAGCTCATTACATATGCTAATGACTTCAGACCATTGCATTAAAAACAATCTTAATGTTTTCTTAAAGGGCAAATTCTAAATAAATTATTCATTTACGTCTTCCACAAGGTAAAACTCATCCACTAGAAATTATACAAGTGATAATTACAAGATTTATTATATTGTGTATGAAGCAACTATAACAATATATTTTCTCTATAGCAAAGATTTGCTAAGGACTGTTTTGGGATAATAATTTACCACTTTTGCTCAACAATATACTTAAAGGGGTTTTCAAATGAGCAAAGTTTATTTGGAATAATAATTACCACAATTGGATGTGTTAAAAAAGATGCTCCTGTGCTGAGATAATCTTATATATGTGTCCCTGCTATGTACTGTGCAATAGATATGTCTGACTGTACAGGGACATGGTCCAATCATAGCACATCTCCTGTGCTGAGATAATCTTATATATGTGTCCCTGCTATGTACTGTGTAATGGATGTGTCTGACTGTACAGGGACATGGTCTGATCATACCACATCTCCTGGGCTGAGAGTGTAATGGCTGTGTCTGACAGTACAGGGACATTGTCTGATCATGCCACATCTCCTGGGTTGAGATAATCTTATATATGTGTCTCTGCTGTGTACTGTGTAATGGCTGTATCTGACCATAGAGGGACACGGTCTGTTCATACCACATCTCCTGGGCTGAGATAATCTTACATATGCATCCCTGCTCTGTACTGTGTAATGGCCAAGTCTGATTGTACAGGGTCATGGTCTGATCATATCACATCTCCTGGGCTGAGATAATCTTATATATGTGTCCCTGCTCTGCACTGTGTAATGTCTGTGTCTGACCATACAGGGACATGGTCTGATCATACCACATCTCCTGTGCTGATATAATCTTATATATGTGTCCCTGCTCTGTACTGTGTAATGTCTGTGTCTGACCATACAGAGATATGGTCTGATCATACCACATCTCCTGTGCTGAGATTATCTTATGTATGTGTTCCTGCTATGTACTGTATAATGGATGTGTCTGACCATACAGGGTCATGGTCTGATCATACCACATCTCCTGTGCTGAGATAATCTTATATATATGTCCCTGCTCTGTACTGTGTAATGGCCAAGTCTGAACATAGGGACATGGTCTGATCATCAAGTAACTGCATTGGCAGATAGCTCGCCACAGCGATGTTGTCACCTCAGAGGGAATGTCAATGCCGCAATAGCATATTGGATGCCACAACAATGCCCACAAGTGGCTGAGGACACGTGACTCTTGGTAGCATGTTACAGTTTATTATTCTTATCCAACATAATATGTATTAGTATATAATGTTATTGCACAATTATTATTATTTGGTATGTTTCCTAACCACTAGCTATGGATCAACGTGTGTCTCCCTGGCACTGAATATATAGCTCCCCAACTGGTGATGGTGTTAAAGGGAATCTAACAGCAGACTTTTGGTATTAAATCTTATAGCACCATAACATAACACAAGAAAATCTGATTCCAGCAAAGTGTCACTTTCTGGTCTGCTTGGTGTAGTTTAGATAGAATCCTTGTTTGTCTGATATAACAGAACTAAGACTACTCAGCTGTGTATAACTGTACATACGCTGCTGTAAAATGTGAATTGTCAGCAAGCTGACAATCAGTGGTGAAGGCACACATTACCCTGATTGATCTGTGCATGAAATATAGTCAGGCAATAATAATCTCCTACTGATAAAACATTGGTTGTATTGAAACTACAAGACACAGCATAATAAGTGACACATCTCTGGAAACCTCCCTACATCTCTGTCTGTCACCCTACCCATTCTCTTCACTCTGGGAGTGACTTTAGACTCACTTCTACATTAATCCAAACCTCCCAATCCGGGCTCCAAGACTTCTCCTGAGTTGCAACAATTCTCTGGAATGCTGTACCCCAAGAAATTAGGTCTATCCACTACTTACATAGTTTCAGGCGATCACTAAAAACACATCATTTTAGGGCGGCCTATCACGTTCCCTAGTCAAAGTCGTTTAGACATAGCCTTTCCGCTCCACCAACCTCAAGTGGACCACCAATAATGGTTGGTGGTCACTTATGCTGCTCCTATCTGTTCCCATCTCCTCAAGTTGACTATACCAACATTGTAAATTAGCACCTGTACTTTAAGTCACACCGACCTCATTGTTAGATTGTAAGCTCTTGTGAGCAGGGCTGTCATTATTTTGCTCTAATAATTGTATTGTATTATGCTTTGTATTGTATTTTGTATTGTATTGTATTTTCAGATAACTGGTTCTTATGGTTGTTTATATATGTATTGTGAAACGCTGCGGAATATGTTGGCGCTATATAAATAAAGAATATTATTATTATTGTATTGCTCACTGCACTACATTATACTGCTCTCAGATTAAATAGCAATAACCTGTTAACAGCTTCCCTTTAAATAATAATGGTAATAGCGACTCCAGGAATGTCTTCATTTTACTATAGCCTGCCACTTGAGTGAACATCATCTCCTATAGCTCATTTGGGAATGTTTGTATATTAAAGTTCCACTACAGGATTTTTTTTAATGCACAGCTGTAGTTGTACTTTAATCCAAGAACTCTGAACCCTGTCTAATACTCACCCTCCATCGTCTTCATGAAAAGTGACTGGCCAGCAGCTCTAATGTCTTCCTCTTCCAGAGGTCACTTTGCAATACAGCTCTATGGGCACCTCATTCTGGCCTTGTTCTGGCTCTCAGAGATTCACTGAGTGCCTGTGATATAATTTCTGACTTTCAGCCAGTCAGACGTTACAGGCACCAGATGGCGCTGTGGGACCAGAAGGAGCTCTGAAAAGTATGAAATTGCTAGAAGGTGAGCATGAAAACATTGGAAGGTGATAATAGGATTGGGGTGGGGGCTTATGTTTAAAGGGCAACTGCAGTGGTAAAAGAAAACACAAACTGCGGTGGTGCTTTGGATGGGAAGAACAATGCATGAATGAGTAATAATCCACTCCTGAGATAGGAGCACTAGACCAATATCTATTAGGTATTTATAGCATAGCCTATTGATAAGCCATACATGGGGCAGCCCCATTTAACATTTTTTCCACCTAGCTGCTTGTTACAAAACATGTATCTTGTGTGTGCCATAAAATGTCTGTGAATCTAATGAACATTCTTGCCTGTCCCAATATCCCTAATTCTATAAGAATTAACATCCAGCATCAGTCATGTATGAAAAAAGCCGAACACAAGGCAGCAAAGTTATGTTCCTCAACACCTGAACTCATAACAGAACAGACGACAAGTATTTCACAAAACATGTCATCTTAATCCAGGGAGAAATTACTTGTTGGGAGTTAGAAATGACTTTGCCCCCTGGAGGCAGTGGTGAAAATTGTTTTTGTTTTTCCATTTGGAACCAAATTCCTTTTGAGTATATAAAATACAATCTTTTGATAATCAAACTTATGCCAGAACAGTGATAATACAAATGGAACCTTGTTTACTTTGGTTTAGTAAAGACATAGTCTTCCAAGTCTTTTCAGCTTTGACAAGATCAAGGCAAGAATACGACCTGTATGTAATTAGGCTGCTTTCAACTCAGCGGTTTATACGGCGTGCCTTGTGGTTGCTGCTCCGCCTTGTAATTATGGCACGTCCCTCTCTGCTTCCTACAGAGCACTGGCCGCGGTCATGAAAGGGGGCTTGGGTGCCGCATGAGCGATTTAGCCCCGCCCATTTCATGACGCAGCCAGGCTCTTAGAAGCAGAGAGGGGCGTGCATAATTACAAGGCAGCAGTCACACAGGCCACGCCCATTGCGGCTTGCTCAGAAACAGAGAACTCACACAGGACAAAGTAATATACTTTTTCTCTTACTTTACAAAAGCGATTTTTTCTGCAAAAGGGTGGCTTGAAATGATAAGAGGGGTGTACAGGGACAGGTCTAAAGATTCGGGTGGGTCAGTTTCTGGGTTTAAAAATCACTTTAAAGGATTTTGACATTCAAAAAAAATTGATGGAATCAAATGTCCTATATCTTGGCTATGGGGCAGCTAATTAACCCTCAGGAGCATCATGTGCCACTTCACGACTCATAAAGGAGCAAGCTGCACTGCCCATTGACAGAGTACGGTCTCTGTATATAGCATCTGTATTCTGCTGCTGATTAGGATTGTACACCAGCATGTGGGTTTTTCACAAATTGCTCCCACCTATACTGGGAGACATTATGTAACATAGTAACATACTTATAATATACGATACACAGGACACATGCATAGTGCTTTGTGTAATATATGCAGTTTAGCTGTTTTCCTTTAAATGGCCATTTCCTAATAATAGAGCAGATCAATCATTAGCAGTGTCATGATTTGCTTTGAGAGCAGCTACTTAACTGAAGCCGCAGCCATAAGAGCACCCGGACCTGAGTTATGTTCCCTTCGGCCCTGCCAGATATTTTTAATTTACAGTAAACCGCTCCTGCTCTCATTACATCAGCTGGGACTTGATTCACTGCTAATTCATTGCTCTGCATCCCTTCATTCTGAGCGCCACAAACAGTTTAATGTCGATAAAATCACTAGTGTAATCCTTTATGATGCTCTTTCTTCAAAACCTTATGTAATGATTATACTAAAGGCCCACGCTGAATTCATGTAGCAGCATTGGTTATTGCCATATAATTCTTGTTTGGATAACCTTCGTTTTTTACAATACATTCATAAAGGGGCAAAGCTTTAGTCTGCAGTTACTCTATGTGACTGCAGAACTGTGAATCTTCACATTGCACACACTGTGCAGTATGCGCATTCTCCAATGCGGGGAACGGGCAGCCATGTGACCTGAAGTATGCAATTTGCATACTTTCAACCAGATTTCGACTATACAGTATCCAGCCTTGATCAATGGACTTGTATTAAGTGAGGACGGATACAGTGAAGTTGGCATTTGACTGCATGTATGCAAATGATATCTTTGTGGTCACTCACCTGCTGCTGCTACTGGAGAGTGTTCACATTGTTCAGTGCACACAATGTGAGGATTTACAAGTCTGCAGTCGCAAAGAGTGAATGTAGACTTGTAGACTAAGACAACCCCTTTAAACATGCTGAAATATAATAAATAATAGATTAACCACAAGATAAGTGAAAAATTAAGAATGTGAGTCCCCACTACAAAGACCAATACTGATTACTAGTAAGAGGAAAACTGTCTGGTTTATTTGAATTCATATTATATGACTTAATTTATGAGGGAAGGGACATATTTCTTAAGTATATTTTTAAGTGTTGATGCCCATAACAGAGATGCCAAAATTTCATTCCTCACCATGGCACCCTCTAGAAACTGTGTTGCTTTAAATCATACATTTAGGGGAAAGATCCCCAATTTTTTATAGCTTGAAAGTCCCATATAAAGGGAATATTCACTTCTTGAACAGCTTCTCAATCACGCTAGTTCCCCCATGTAAAATAATATCAACCTTACTGATACAGGAGCCGTTTGAGTGAATTTGAGGCCTGCTCTCCAGGGCTCAAGTGACATTTTATGTCACACGAAGCCTGCAGCCAATCAGTGGCCACTTCCCTCTCACTTCCTTCCACTTAACCAAGATCCAGAAGATGTCAGAGAATGACAGGAGCAGGTCTCACTTCTTCCAGGAGTCAGTGCCATCTACAAGAATAAGTCAAGCGCTCCCCAGGAGAGCAGGCCTTGACATCACTGGAATGGCAGCCGCACTGGAGATGAATATAGCTATTATTACTTTAAATTGGGGAAACTAAGATAATTGAGAAGGGGTTGTACGAGTAGTGGACAACCCTTTTAACTATAGGTAGGGGAATAAGAAGAGGTATTTGGTTCATAAATTCATTGGTCTTATAACTATGTAGAGTCTCCTTTATCGGCTAATAACTTAGTAGCCCAATATTTTTGTCCATTTAGTGTAATAGCTCAATAGTCCTGATCTCATACTATGCTGCTCTAAAGAAGGTTTCAATGCCCCTTAAATATAAGGACGTGTCTTCATGTCATCACAAATGAATTATTGAGAATCCAAACATCTGATTTGTGGAACACAATGTTACGTTTACTGAGATGACTCTACTGATGATCATGTATTTATTGACAGACAAGACTCGTGTTTTTTCCTTTTTTTTATGCTGCAACCTGATTTGATTTGTTCTAAAACCTTCTTTAACACCAGACACTTGGGGTCTGGCATCTGTAACTGGACCACAGGGGTGGAAAGCTAAAGTTGTGTATTACATTTCTGTCAGCATTTTTAGGTATGGGCAGATTGTCTTTACAGGAAAATCTAAGCTGCCCAGAATGCAATGTTCTTTAATGTATTTATTATAGCAGATGATGGCAGTGCTCTTCAGTAGATGTTCTATAGCATGCAATTAACTCCACGTGTGCTTCACCTGGATGGTAAGAGTATGTTAATCAATATGCCTGACCCTACTGTTAGGGTAAGTGTCCTATCCAGCAGTTCTCCTTATTGTTAATGGTCCACTTGATCAGCAGCTGATCATACTGTAATGTACAATTGCAGCTACTTGAACATCTGCACCAATACTCTATCCCTAAGCATGACATTCAAGCAAAGATCTTGTGCAATTCTAACTAGAAAGAGTCTTAACAAACTATAACCATCAGTAGGAAGAGAACTACCATAGCTATAACAGCATCAATGATAAGGTACAATCCCATCATACTGTTTATTATTGGATGTACTTAGCCATAGGGTTTGTGTACACACCGCTCCATCTATTGCTGATTCCATGTACATGAGACTTCTAGAGCATTTGATTCGGATTCTACCCATTCACTCATGTCCTACCCTCGAATACTCTGTAGGCCAGGTGCCACCATGGTTCCACGTTTTCCACAGCTTCTATCAATTACTTGATGTTCATGGATTGGGGAAAAACCAGGTGACTTCCCCCTAAAACCTTCACCAAGAAACTTTTCCAACCACTCATCATATAGAAGAGCTTTCATCCCTTGTACTAATCTAGTTGCCGCCTTTGAACTGACTCTGAATATCCTTTTTAAAATGTGAAGGCCAAAACTGGATCCCCTATTCTAGGTGGACATTTATTAGAAAAATCAGCAAAAAAGCCAGCACCACCAGAAAAAACTTGCAATACAAAATTGTGCAAATGCACATATTACCTTCAACTATACAATATAAAAATTGAGATATTTGGTAAAAACATTGATCAGTGTGTTTGAGCCACCGCGCCAAACGTCAAGACAATCTCAAATTAGGGTGGCCTTACTCTATATTTTTCCATCCTAGTTGTTCTTTGCAGCCTCCAACATAAAAATATAGTGGGCCACACAAAAAGCTAACATTTACTTAGTATACCTCCAGTGTGCTCCCATGGTGCCAGTCCAATGCTAGTGAATAAAGGCAACTCAAAAAAATTGATATTTTTTTTGCCAAATATCTCAATTTTTATATTATACAGTTAGAGGCAATATGTGCATTTGCACAATTTTTATTGCAAGGTTTTTCTGGTGGTGCTGGCATTTTTGCTGATTTTTAACATTTATTAGACTTTCATCAGACAGGTGGCGCAAGTTGTATTATTATTAATATTATCTGACTCCACGACTATCACGTTCTTGTCCAGTGTTCTACCAAACACAGTAAGGATTTAGATCATACAACTGAAATAGCTGTTTAAACTTAAATATTATCATAAACCTAGCATTAAATTCAGTAGTAAAAGAATAGGCTGATAAAATACTGTAGCCCTTTTGTACTCAGAATGGAATTCCTCTGTTACAAATAGTGTTCTCCGTTACTGACTTTCCAAGGTTTCCTGATAAGGTCTCTATCAGAACATAATATTGTGCGAGTAGACGTGAGAAATATTTTATCATATACTGTATGTAACAAGTAACTCTGATTAACACCTTATGGAAACCTTTTCTGTGTGCATTCACAATTCGCATTTGCCCCCCTCATGGGTCATAGGAGGGTGAGTTCTTCACTAGTCTGAACCTGGGGGTTGTCTGTGCCCTGCTGAGTAAGGGTGCTGTTACACTTGGCGATGTTCCAGTGATCCCGACAACGATATGACCTGGAATGTCGCTACATGGTCGGTGGTGAGATGTCAAGCAGTCAGATCTACTCAACAACGCAGCAACGATACCGCGACCCGTATAACGACCTCGGCGGTCATTGGGACCCTGTCACACAGCAGCTAGTCTGATGACTCAGACCTACGTGGCTCAGTTCTGAGTCGCCAACAATGTTGTTGTTAAGGCATCAAATACATCGATGCATGCTGCCCAGCGGGAGTCTGATGATCAAAAAATGGTCCAGGCCATTCCAACACGATCGGCGATCTCACAGCAGGGGCCTGGTCGCTGCTGCGTATCAAACATAGCGAGATCGCTGGCGAGGTTGCTGTTACGTCACAAAACCTGTGACGTAACAGCGATCTCGCTATGTGTAACGGGGGCTAAAGTATGGCCTTTTTGCTATGTGAATAACATTATTACAATATTACATAAGTGTTTATTACAACAGTCCTCAAACATAAAGGACTTTTGTCTCCATGTATAAGAGAAATAATGAAGAGAACTCCTCTCTACAATTCATCAAACCCATGGAAATAACACTGTTATCAACTAATTTCTACAATACATGCAAACTTTCTAAAACAGAAACAGCTGCCACAAAATTCATATTTCTAAGCTGCGGATTTCAGATTTAAAGCTCTGTATAATGGAATAAAAAGGATATTTTAAATGACCAATGTGCGCTCACAGCTCCTGCCTCCTTTGATGTTAACCAACAGGCTTAGCCAGCTGGTGGGACGCCGTTAGTCCCTTCTGCAACAAAATATCTCATTGCTCGCCTATTAGATTATTTTAGCAGTGGGAAATATGATAAATTAGGTTGTGAAATATGTATCAGGAAATAATCAGCTTTTAGTGAGCATAACTGAGGAATATAGAAAAGAGAAGGTCTAAGAATAAAACTGCCCTTATAGTATATATTCATAAGGAGAGTAATTGGGTACCTAAGTATGATTCGCTCTAGAGCTGTTTAATCTACCATTAGTTACACATTACATCATATGTGTCAATTAGATAACTTAATCTGAACACCCTTATTAAATAAAGCCACCTGTTCATAGAAGACTTTGAGTTGTCCTCTACTGTCGGGTTGTTACAAATTCGATTGAGTCATTTCTTGGATATAAAAAAAAACAGGATATCTCATCCGTATGAGTTGTAAGTCACACTAGTTTTGCAGTTATATACAAGTGGGCGAAGCGTCACTGAATAATGAAGAAGATTTACTATTTGGGAAATGACTAAAAGGAATGAAGAAAAAGACATTCACAAGGGATTTTAATTAGGTTTTGATTTTGACCAAACAATAATATTTTAACAAATGTATTGAAGGATCCCGCTAATTTTTAAGAAGGAAAAAAGAGCGCAGCTGTACAATACTTGGTATAACCCCATGTCGTTCAGCCATGGGGAATAGTGAAGATCTATACACTGGGCCACTATTGGACAAATTGACAAAGGCAAAGTAAGAGGGACCCCAAATGCTAACATATTGCCTATTCGTTTACAATGTGTTTACAATTAAAACCATCAAATGTGCCCTGTTCACCCTCTATGCACAGACTGAAGAGGATGACGAGGAAAGAATGATCACTAATATGATCGTGCTATCTCCATACAGTGTGGTGCTACCAGTAGCAGATCTCCTGTTTACACCAGACGATGTGCTGCCGAGAACAGTGATGATTGTTCCTGCATGAACAATGCAATCAATCAGGGAACATTTGGCTTCTTTGCTGGGTGTTTGCCCATATGTTTACACTGCCAGTATTTTTACATTTGGATGCTACATGCATACTTACACTGTATACTAATAAATATGGAGAGTGAGGCAGCACATCTAGTATATTCTACACGCACTCCATTCTAAACACACATTGTATATTACACACCCACACTGTACTGTTACACCCACTCTCTATGTTACACACACACTGTACTGTATGTTCACACACAAACTGTTACACACACACTCCATTCTAAACACACACTGTATATTACACACCCACACTGTACTGTTACACCCACTCTCTATGTTACACACACACTGTACTGTATGTTCACACACACACTGTTACACACACACTCCATTCTAAACACACACTGTATATTACACACCCACACCGTACTGTTACACCCACTCTCTATGTTACACACACACTGTACTGTATGTTCACACACAAACTGTTACACACACACTCCATTCTAAACACACACTGTATATTACACACCCACACTGTACTGTTACACCCACTCTCTATGTTACACACACACTGTACTGCATGTTCACACACTCACTGTTACATACACACTCCATTCTAAACACACACTGTATATTACACACCCACACTGTACTGTTACACCCACTCTCTATGTTACACACACACTGTACTGTATGTTCACACACACACTGTTACACACACACTCCATTCTAAACACACACTGTATATTACACACCCACACTGTACTGTTACACCCACTCTCTCTGTTACACACACACTGTACTGTATGTTCACACACACACTGTTACACACACACTCCATTCTAAACACACACTGTATATTACACACCCACACTGTACTGTTACACCCACTCTCTATGTTACACACACACTGTACTGTATGTTCACACACACACTGTTACACACACACTCCATTCTAAACACACACTGTATATTACACACCCACACTGTACTGTTACACCCACTCTCTATGTTACACACACACTGTACTGCATGTTCACACACTCACTGTTACATACACACTCCATTCTAAACACACACTGTATATTACACACCCACACTGTACTGTTACACCCACTCTCTATGTTACACACACACTGTACTGTATGTTCACACACACACTGTTACACACACACTCCATTCTAAACACACACTGTATATTACACACCACACTGTACTGTTACACCCACTCTCTATGTTACACACACACTGTACTGCATGTTCACACACTCACTGTTACATACACACTCCATTCTAAACACACACTGTATATTACACACCCACACTGTACTGTTACACCCACTCTCTATGTTACACACACACTGTACTGTATGTTCACACACTCACTGTTACACACACTCCCCATTCTTTCACACATTGGGTTAGGCTAGGGTCACACTTGAGCCTGGGATGCGCTAAAAGCTAGAGTTTTTTTCAATTGCAAATTGTGGAAAACGGTAGCGTTAATGCTTCAATAGGCTTCCATGCAAAAAACGCATAGTCAAAATGCAACACTTTTGACGCTATGCGTTTCTGCCAAACCACCCAAAAACGTGGTGAGCAATGTTTTTGGGGGCGTTTGCAAAAACGCATGCGTTTTATTAACATGGGAGCCTATGGGAAATGCATGCGTTAATGCTGGCATTAAGATGGCATAAAAATGGCAACAGAAAAAAACTGCAACCATTAACGCTGGTGATAAAAAAATGGCCTCCCAAGTGTGACCCTAGCCTTACACACACTCCATGCTATACACACACTGTATGTTACACAAACACACTTCTTCTACACGCAAAACTGTATGTTATACATACTCCATGCTACACACACTGTATGTTACATGCACTGCATGTGACACACATCATGCTAAACACACTGCATGTTACATACAAACACTCTTCATGTTACTAATACACACTATGTTATATACACACACTCCATGCTACACACACGCTCCGTTCTACATGCAAACTTTATGTGTCACTCACACTGCGTGTTATACACTCTATAAGTCACATACACACACTCTATGCTACAAAAGCACACTCTTTCCTAAAAACACATAGTATTTTACTCACACTTCATGTTACAAGCACACACTGTATGTTAGAAAACATACTTTATATTAGCCATGTAAACACTGTATCTTACGCACATATACACATTCTATTATACCTACAAACTGTATGTTAGAAACACAGACTCCATCCTACACATATACAATGCTGAGGACACAACAGTCCTCCTCTTCAGTTCCTTCAGGTTCTCTCCTCCTCTTCAGTTCCTTCAGGTTCTCTCCTCCTCTTCAGTTCCTTCAGGTTCTCTCCTCCTCTTCAGTTCCTTCAGGTTCTCTCCTCCTCTTCAGTTCTTCCATGTTCTCTCCTCCTCTTCAGTTCCTTCAGGTTCTCTCCTCCTCTTCAGTTCCTTGAGGTTCTCTCCTCGTCTTCAGTTCTTCCAGGTTCTCTCCTCCTCTTCAGTTCTTTCAGGTTCTCTCCTCTTCAGTTCCTTCAGGTTCTCTCCTCGTCTTCAGTTCTTCCAGGTTCTCTCCTCCTCTTCAGTTCTTCCAGGTTCTCTCCTCCTCTTCAGTTCTTTCAGGTTCTCTCCTCTTCAGTTCCTTCAGGTTCTCTCCTCGTCTTCAGTTCTTCCAGGTTCTCTCCTCCTCTTCAGTTCTTTCAGGCTCTCTCCTCCTCTTCAGTTCCCTCATGTTCTCTCCTCCTCTTCAGGTCCTTCATACTCTCATAGGTTGATAGGTGTATAGTTTCCTGACCATGATGTCACCAAAAGTCCTTCTACATTTCTAACCTCAAAAACCACACTAATAATGCTTGACATTATCAGTGTAGTCTCTGGTATGAAAAGGTAGGCAGACAAAGCCTGACCAGCCCACCAGCCCTGCAGTGTGCCTTCACCCATCATTGGCCTTGCCTACATATTTATCCAAACTAGACAAACCTCATATGGTGCCAACAAAAGTGGAAAATTCTCAAAACGTGCTATTTATGGAACAAGTTCTTCAGTCTCAAACTACGGTGTAGGATAACTTCAACTTAAAATGATCCCTAATTGTAAATTAAATTACTGAATTCCCATTAATTGCAACTACTGAAGGAATGGGTAAAAAGAGTATGTACATTCAACAAAGGTCAACTATGATATTCCAATTTAGCTTTTGGATAAAAGATGTGGTTCTTTATATGAAAGGATTTTATGCAGTTCCAGACAATATAATGATGAAAAAAGACATTGTATAATCCGAACGATTATTTCAAAATGTCCCAGTGATGAGAATTTAAATAAAGCCACCTAATAAAGAGTTTTCCATGTTCTGATCCTGAATAAATTGGCTGAAAGGGGCTGTTAGCGTGTTGAATACACATCCATCCATTGTTTTGTAATGAGCCCATTAAAAGGAGCTCTCTGATTCCAGGCAGTACATAACACGGAGCTGCTCTTTTTAACATGTAAATTATGATGATATTTACAACGGAAAAACAGTGAAACTATCTCCATGTCAAACTGTTTAAAATGACCCAAAATCATCACCCATTACTGCATGCCGAGAAGAAATTGGGTGAGTTACTTCCCCTAAATAGTGACATGATATACAACATTATTCATGAGATGTGAAAGTACTTATATTATGTGTATAAGTTTCCCTGTGGGGTCATATGAGGAAGATGTCCTAACTATTGTGAGAACCAAGGGGTTCGCTAAGGATTCAGCGGTTCAAAAATGGAAACTGAGCCAGAAGTTATCTTTTCAGATTATTTACTCAGGATACATGGGTATAAAGACGCTCTGTTATGCACCTCAAGAAATATTCACACACACTCGATCCAAGGGCCCGAGGCCAAAGCACTGTGCAAAAGACACCCTCCAATGTATAAGTAGATGTGCAAACAATTTGCCTAAGGCACTTAAGGTACTTTCACACACTGCAACATCACAGGTTTTGTGACGTCACAGCGACCTCTCCAGCAATGTCACAGCGTGTGACACGCACGAGCAACCTGGCCCCTGCTGTAAGGTTGCTGGTGGCTGCACGTTGCTCAGGACCATTTTTTGGTCCTGATCTCCCACTGGTCAGCACGCATCAGCGCGCGTGACCGCTGGAGACCAGCGATCCAGCAACCTCACAGGCTCGTAACTATGATAAACATTGGGTAACTAGGCAGCGCACGCTACTTAGTTACCCGGTGTTTATCATAGTTACCAGTGTCCTCCTGTTTAGCGCAGCCTGTAAGCAAGAGGGTGCTGGTAACCATGATAAACACTGGGCAACTAAGCAGTGCACGCTGCCTAGTTACCCGGTGTTTATCATAGTTACCAGCGATCTCACGGCTGCTGAGTCGTTGGTCAGTCTGCCTGTTTGACAGCTCATCAGCGACTCCAGAGAGACTTTCCAGCGATCCCGGCCAGGCCGGCTCGCTGATGGGATCGCTGGAAAGTTTGTGTGTGTGAAGTACCCCTTAGACGTGGAAGCAAAAACTGAACTCTCTAGAGGTGTAAATTAATGAGAGCATCACAGAGTTCCTCTTTGGATTGGAGCTTTAGCTAAAAAACATCTTTGACTTTATATCCCCAATATATACATGAATGTACACCACCACATATGATATGAATGATACCCAACTCCTTCCTTTAGTCCTGTATAGGTCTGACTACCGGCTGCAGCCCACTAGCTAACTATTGACACAAAAAACAAGGTATTTTCCTTACTCGTCCAAAAATTGCATATGCGGGGCCAGAGTTCAGGTGTTAAGGCCCAGTCACACATAACGACGCACCAGCGATCCCGATAACGATGTGCAGAAATCACTGATGCGTTGTTTTCCACATCGCTGGTAAGATGTCAAACAGGTATCTGACCAGCGATGTGAAAAATGACGCACCAGCGATCCAGAATTATACAGAGGTCGTTGGGAATTGTCACTCCATAGCGCAGCATTGAGATCGTTGGTCATTGTTCCTGTCTAACACAACGATGCAGCATTCCCAGCGGGAGCGCAACGACGTAGAAATGATCCAGAGCAGTGTGTAATGATCAATGATCTAACAGCAGGTGCCAGATCGTTGGTGCGTGTTACACAGAACGACATCGTTAGCTGGATCGCTGTTGCGTCACAAAATCTGTGACGTTACAGCGATCTCGTTAGTGATCTTGTTATGTGTGACAGGGCCTTTACTGTTAAGATGAAAATCCATGGAGAAACCAGTCCACAAGAGTTCCAGAAATCACAGGTAAATAACAGCAATTCTTTTTGGTGACAGAATCCCCATAGGCAGCTTCCTCACACATGGAGAGATCGTCTGGTACCTCATAAACGACACTGAGTGTCTGACTCTGGCCATGTTCACACATCTCTGCTGATAATATTTAGCGTGTCTACGCTAAATACTTATCTTTTTTCAGTGAAGCGGAGATGCGTGTGCGCCGCTATTTCCTGGTGACGCAGCCCCTGGTTACCCAATGTTGATCGTGGTAACGACTTCACACACAAGGCTGCCTAGTGTCCGCTTAAGCCGAGCGGACAGGGAAACGCTGCTAGCAAAGCAGACACTAGGCAGCCTTGTGTGTGAAGTGGTTACCACGATCAACATAGGTTAACCAGGGGCTGCGTCACCAGGAAGTGGCGGTGCTCACGCATCTCCGCTTCACTGAAAAAAGCTAAGTATTTAGCGGAGACACGCTAAATATTATCAGCAGAGATGTGTGAACATGGCCATACTATTACTAACTTTTATTATGTTCAAGTTACATCTTACCACAAATAGAACAAGTGGAAATCTGGATCAGAAAAGTAAACCATTATGCACTGTATTTTTAAAACATTTCCTGTTTTTTTTAATGAAAGTCTTTTTTTAGATTTTGAGAACTTTGAATATTACAAAGTTCACCAATTCAACATAGTGAACTGCGCAGGCTTAGACATAGCATTCTACGATAAAGATATTGGCTTACATTGGGGCAAAGCAAGTGTGCAAGTTATTACATGGCATTAAATATGTTTATGGATCATATTACTTGTGTGATTATGACTCCAGCTCTAAACTACTTATACACACATATGGATTACTATGGCTCAATGAGAGGAGTAGTGGAAAATAAAATGAGAAGCACTGAAAACCAAGAAAGAGAGGAAATGACATACAGGGCTGTTCATGAAGGATTAAATGTAGGGATGAGCGAACCGAACTTTAAAGTTCAATGTTTGTACCAAATATAGACTTGGCAAAAAATGTTAGTGTTCGGAGTTTAGGTGTACAAACCACTGGAGCGATTATCACTGTGCTCGGACACACTCTACTTGGCCCAGTGTGAGACAATTGCAGTTTTTGAATGGCTCGCACTCAGCGCTATCAGATGTAGTGTATACCATACAATAATTAAAATGGCAAAAACCCGCCCTTTCCCGGAAATGCTTTGTTTATAGTTGGAATTATGTATGCAGAGATCCAAACTCCCCAATTAGTGACTCCCAATGAGGATCAGGTCAAGTTTGGGTCCGGAGCAGAACTTTATATAAAATCCGGCTGAAACCACAGAACCCAAACTTCTAAGGGTCCGCTCATCCCTAATTAAAGTGGTCATTGAGGCCTGTGCTTTTAGAATAGGACCCACAGTTGCAGTGCCATATTTACATAAACAATATCACCCCCTAATGGTCAACTAGGAAGCAAATTTAACCAGGAATTAGCTCATTATTAATCATTATGCACAGCATTCTAGATTAAGGTGAATTTTAAAAGACTTTCTAGAAGAATAGTTGTATCAAACGTAAATTGCATAGGCTTTTTTTATTTTGTTTTCCTGTACTGGTCTTTCATATTACTTTAAAAATATAATAAATGATTGGGCTTATTTAGGTGATAAGACATTGATGTATCATTGTCATAAAGGGATATTACTTTTCATAAGATATATCAAGCATTTGATGAATTGTTCCATTTTTTGCCATACATATCTCTCCTGTGGAACTAATGTACTAAAGCTTCTTGATGTTAGATTTCCATCACGACTTTCTGAGCTGAACACTGAGTTTATATTCCGCTGATAATCAGAAGCGTGAGAACTCATATAAGGGAATAAGATTATCTGTGCACTGCTGCTGAATTGAATGATGAGTCCCAAGGTATGTCCCATCATTAAAATGAATGTGAATGTCTTTGGAAATAGTAATTGCTTTGCAATATAGTCACCTTATCGTGCCAATAACCCAAGAGATCATGGCACCAGATAAACTTTCTTTAACTCATCTATTCCCTACTTGTCATCATCTCCTGGGAACCAAGTGAGACCATGTTACATAAGGATCTATATACACCATGAGCCCTTACTGACTGTGGTCTTAGGCTACCTTCACATTACGATTTGAAGGGAGCCGATGCTGTCCGATATAAATCGGACAGCATCGGCTCCCTTCTGATGCCTGGAATCGGGTGCCAAATAGGCACCCGATTCCGGCATAAAATCGGCGCCGGGCTGCAAAAAAAATAAAAAAAATAAAGGTTATTTTCACCTCCCCCCGAGCCCCCGCCGTCTTCCGCCATCTTCTGCCATCTTCTTCTAGGCTCCCGGTGGCTCCCGCAGGCTGCCGGTGTCAGCAGAGGTGTACCTCTGCTGTACACAGGACCTGCGGTGATGTCACAGTCACCATGGTGAACCCGCGGTCACGTGACTGTGACATCACCGCAGGTCCTGAACAGCAGAGGGAGCGCTCTGCTGACACCGGCAGCCTGCGGGATCCACCGGGAACCTAGAGGAAGATGGCGGAAGACGGCGGGGGCTCGGGGGGAGGTGAGAATAACCTTTATTTTATTTTTTTAACACTTGTGCTCCTAGTTAGGAGCAGTTTTACTGTACTGAGCATGCTCAGTACAGTAAAACGGGGTCCGAGGAGACATAGATGTTTCCTCGGACCCTTCTCCATAGGGCCCCATGTTATAGGGATCGGACCTAATCGGATGTGCACTAAATGCCATCCGATTTGGTCCGATTCGAATCTGTCAGATTTTATTTTCGGTGCTAAAATCGGAGCAGGCTCCGATTTTAGCACCGATAATAAAATCGGACAGAATCGGATCGGACCAAATCGGATGGCATTTAGTGCACATCCGATTCGGTCCGATCCCCATAGAGATACATGGGGTCCGAAAATCGGTCCGATGCTGTCCGATTTTTTTCGGACAGCATCGGAAATGCAAAAAATCGTTATGTGAAAGCAGCCTTAGGTATAAATCTGACATATATGTATAAATTCTCTACAATAAATGTTGTGAGAAGTGCTATTGTTGTTGAAATACTCTCTACTTATTCCTAACAGCTGTGCACCTTTTTTTTTGCCAAAAGTCTCAATTTTGGAGCGAAGATCTGCATTATTATTTTATGACAATGCTCTGAATCATGATAATCGGAGTAGCTTCGCATTAGCACTATCGTTTTGGACATTTTGTACATAGGTAACGGAACTGATTTTTCTAAATCCTTCTTCCAGACATGGGATGTTTGGGACATTTTTGTCCATTATTGCTCATAGTATCACCATTTGTTCCACCCTACCTTTCTGAATATATTATTATGGACTTCAATGTCTCACAATTTAAATTTAATACATTACCATCAAGCTAGCAAAACCCTCAATGAGCTGCAACACACCACAGCCACTGGGTGGTCACATACAGCTTGGACATCTTCCTACCGAGTTTGGTAAATTCCCTTTTTTACATAGCAGGACACCTCATATGTTAAGATATATCCAGCCAAAAAGAAAGGTAAGGAAGGGCACCTGAGCAAGACACACGCTCAAACCTCCACAGGTGTATATAAAAAGCCTTTGAATTCAGGTTTCCATCTGTTAGAGCTAATTATGTTGATCCCCAGCAGCAGCCAGAATATTTAAATGAAAGGTACGATGTGAACAGGTTGACCATAAAGGGAGGTGGGAGCACATGTGAAGAAAGTTTTTGCAGAGAATTGTACTAGGGGGCCGTCTGACCACTCACCATAGGTGGTTGTGCACGCCTTGCTCAACTGCGATGATGCGCCTATGGGTTAAACCTCCTCCTTGGAGGTGTTTACTAATATTCCCATCCTCCTGATCCTTCCTAACCCTAGCACTCTTCAGACCGATAAACTATTTGCATCAACAGGTTGACCATGGCCTTGGAAAGGGTTGAAAGGGTCAACACTACTGTTAGAGCTAATTATGTTGATCCCCAGCAGCACCCAGAATATTTAAAAGAAAGGTAAAATGTCAACAGGTTGACCATGACCTTGGAAAGGGTTGGGAGGGTCAACACTACAGTTTGATTTCCAAGATCTGTGAAACCTCTAGTGTTCATTGTAGAACAAAAAGTAACAAAGGTTATAAATATCACTTAGTAACAGGTTATGCAGATAGTACGATACATCATGTCACCTTATGTTGGACACTATTAATGACCTTTGCTACAAATTTGTACTTGTCTATGCAAACTCTTAACAAACTGCCTCCAACTCCTTTATCTCAATAAACTCTCACTAGAAAACCACATTTTCTCCTCATTACATACTGGATTACTTACACCCAAAGCTAATGTAGAACTCCACATTAGAATGTAATAAACATTTACAAGGCAGACTTTCCATTATCCTGTTAAATGACCCTATGACCCATCACCCACACATACAAATGAAGCCAATTTTATTGCATCAGCTAATGCAATGAACACGAAACATGATGCGTTAACATTCAACTTGTATTCATCACAGTGTTGACACTCGATGCAGAAAATGAAATTTAATTTTCCTCTAAGTGTATGCTACACATATGTAATGTATGTACATTATTTAGTAGTCCCCGACTATTATTGAACCTATAAGATTTATCAATATATTATACTAGCGTCATTAACATAACCAGAAACGGTGAGTAAAGATCCTATTGAATCCATTGAGTCATTTGATATTTTCATATCATCAAATTCAACAGTTTTCAGAAGTAATAAAAAAAAGAACAGTTCAGAAAAACAATTACCTATACTACATGTAACCAGCAGAAATATTTAGACTGGCAGAAAGCTAACATGTCCAAGGCATTGACTTCCACACAGTGACGTAACTACAATAGGGACAGGGGTTGTGATCACACCCAGGCCCTGGGGCCCCAGGTGGCACCAAAAGTCCCTTTGGTCTAAATGAAATAACTAATACTATTAAAGACTTGAAATAATTGTGGGCCCCATTGAAGCTTTTGCATCGGGGCCCATGAGCTTAAAGTTATGCCACTGCCTCCACATGCAACTTAAGTCGAAGTGATTATTAATATGTTCCACCAGTAAATTGCCTGCAAATCATGTATGAACCTCATGATCAATACATGACTATCCCACTCAGCTATAGGGCAATAATTGGACGATAATGGGACACTCCACTTCACTTATTTACTTAGTAGAAACTACTCAGGAGTTACTGTCCAAAAATAATTAAACTTTATTGATAAAAATCACACATACAGGTAATGACACATATAGGAAATAAATGGTGAGTAGATTCCAAAGATATGCCACACCACTGCCTCCACATCAACTTAAGTCGAAGTGAGTGGAGAATGTTCAAAGTAAGCCTTGTACAAACCATGGTATCCCAACTTGATATAACCCTCGAATTGTTATTTTGCTTTCGATTTCAGTTATTTTTGGCTAGTTTTCATTTTGTATTCATAGACTGAAGGATGACATATGCAGGGAGTTTGTATGCTCTCTTCTATAGCCGATCAAAACAAACAGTCGAAAATATATAATTTATTACGTACATATTAAAAAATCCCTCAGGAAACCACATAAGGAAACTAACAGTTTTTAAAGATAAAAAAGAGACCAGGCTAGGGTAGTAGATAGGTCACCGAGGCAGGCTAAATCCCCCGACGCGCCTAGCGAGATCGCTGCTTCATCACAAGTTTTGTGATGCAACAGCGACCTTGCCAGCGACCTCGCTATGTTTGACATTTAGCAGGGACCAGGCCCCCTCTGTGAGATTGCCGATCGTGTAGGGATGGCCTGGACCATTTTTTAATCGCCGGGCTCCCGCTGGGCAGCATGCATTGGTGTGTTTGACACCTTAACAACGACATAATTGGCGACACAGAACTCGGCCACGTAGGTGTGAGTCATCAGACTAGCTGCTGTGTGATAGAGTCCCAACGACCTCCGTGTCGCCGTATCATTGCTGTGTCCTTCAGATCTGTTTGACATCTCACCAGCGACAACGTAGCGACGTTCCAGCGATCCTTACCAGGTCGTATGATTGTCAGGATAGCTGGAGCGTCGCCAAGTGTGACCCGAAGGAAGGTCTAACTCACGCTAGGAATCCTACACTGCTCTACGTGTCCGTCTATGTTGTTAGTATACTTCTACCACACTCCAAAAAAATCCACTTGTAAGAAACTGGACTAACTGTTATGTAAGACATTAGAACTTGAGTTCCATTAAAGAAGGGACTAGTGAGCGATAACAACGTCTATACAGCATTGAGGAAAATGTTGACACTTTATAAACAGCCGCGTGTACTGTAAAAAAAAAAAGCAAGAAAAAACAGTAAGACAACTCTGTTGATATGAGGTGCTTAGTGGGGAAGCTTTATACATGGTTGGTAACTGCATAGTAATTCCCAAAAGCACTGGGTGAGTGTCAGAGGTTTATCTCGGTTCCTATATTAGATACTGCAAAGTAATAATACAACTAGTGTATTACTAAGAGGACCTTCCAATGGACGTCTTATTTAGGTAAGTCAGTTCATGGCACCATGTAGAAGTGAATTTAGGTGTAACTAAAGGAGTTCTAACAATCTACATATTTTATACTGTAGAAGGATGAAAGTAGATTTTCCATAAAAGTTCACTTTTTCATTCCAAATTCCAAATACTATACAGAAGGTAGTTTTAGTAATGCATATTATATTAATATGTATAATGATGATTTACACTGACATATTCCTTACAGTACACATACGTCTGGCAGTGAGGAACCAGTACTGGGAAAGAATGCCTATTCTTGAAGATTACTGTTAGTGAAATGGAAAATGGTAAAAAAGACAGTGCTTGAATAGCCCAAACCTATTCTTCCAATAGAAGAACAAGTGAAAGACATAATGAACTTTGGAACTTACTAGTGCATCTCAATGAATAAGAATATCATCAAAAAGCTAATTTATTTCAGTAATTGAATACAAAAAGTGAAATGTATATATAGAGTCATTACAGAGTGTCTGTTAATGTTGATGATTATGTCTTACAGTCAAAGAAAACCCAAAGGTCATAATTTCTGAAAATTAAAGTATCAGAGGTAATTATCCAGGCAGATGAGCACTCCCACAATAGGAACCATAGAATAGGCTTCAGTTTCTTTTCCTGCTCAGGTTTATTCATAAAAATCAAATCAATAGTTCACAAAATATTCATAAAACAACGCGTTTCGGCCAGATCCTCAGTGATCGATGTGCTTTTTAACAAAGATATACCATAGGTGAGTGCACTTGCCTATATTATTACACACAAGTTTAATATCTCTACCCTTAGGTCTGCGCCTGTTGCTTTATTATCCCCTCTAGACCGACAGCCCGAAGGTTATATATTCACAGAAAATTAAAGTAGGGAGGATGAAGGGTTAAAAACCATGCTACCGTACTCCACGAGACATCAATTTATTAGTCAATGTGTTTCAGGGCTCCCAGAAACGTCCTGAAACATGGTAATAGGACATTAATTTTTGATGATAATTCATTGAGTTGCACTAGTACATGAGGAACCTCCAGCACTTATGATAATGAGAAAATGCTGCCAAATCTTGAAAAAACTCACCAAAATATTGCCCGGTAAATATCATTGCACCTAGCAGCAGCTGCCAGATCCTCTGAGAGGCAACACAGGTGTCTGTATACCGGTACTCAGTCAACTACAACCCACAGATGGGGGCGGTTATGGCACCAGCGTCCGGCCATACTGTCAGGGAGGTGACTGGTGGCATCTATAGACACAAGGTTACCATAGGGCTCTGCCATCAGGTGTATGTGAGGCATGGTGTCAGAGCAGCCTATTGGTCAAGCCATTGAAAAGTGTGAAGACCATAACAGAGGGCTAATAATACTGATATAGTGGCAAAGAGTCAACACTGGAATTGTATGAGGTTGACTCGCTAATATAATAGTCCACATACACTACGGAGCTTATGGTCTTCATAGAGGGTTCACCAGCTCAGGAACCAGAGTGGAGAGCACCTCTAACAAGAAGCTGATGGAAGGTTAATATTAACTCGCCACAACTTACAAAAAAACTTACAATAATAGGTTTCTGAAGCTGGTTATGCATGGGCCGGCTATTGTTCCAAAGGGGTTTTTGTTCTAAAAAAAAACCCCTATATTTTTAAAAATAGTAAAAATGTAATAATGATCACTATTTTAGCCAGCATAGACAAATGTAATATAGCATTCTGCGGTACATGAACAACTGGCAGTGCTTTGATCACACACATCTGGCATGTATTTGATGCCAACTGCTAGTGTCTTCAGTATGCAAACAAGAAGGTGGAGCCGGAGTATGCAGCATCTTACTTCAGAGAAAGGTTCCCCCTACTATTGTCCTCCGCAGAAAAGCTTGTCAATTTTAATGAATTTCATAACAATAAATTATTTATTCTGATAAAGAATGGGCATCCGTTATTGAGCACTGATTGGACTTTCCTTATAAAAACAACTTGCCAAATCCACGTGAGTGCAGCGTGTGTTGCCGGAGCTGACTGCTTTACAATGGGTGCAATATATCGGAGTATTTTACTGCAGTGATAGTGACCATTTTCTCTAACAGCAGCGTGCTACAGAGACTGTCTGCTAAACTGCGGCTGCTGGCGGAGCACAATGTAGACAAAACCCATAACCTACACTGTGCTGCTGAAACACTCAGTGGATCCGGCTCTGCAGGGCTCACATGCTCCATCCTCCAGTGAACCTTCTCCGGAGCACATGGCACTATTACATCAGCAATGCAGCGTTCAGACAACAATAAGACTTTATTCAGTGCATGAGACATTACAAAAATGAAAAAATAAAGTATAACTATTTCTTCTAAACAACAAGGTTTTTAGAAAATATAATCATTTTGCTGATTTATCCTGTACTTTGCTTATTTAAATTAAGTGTATCTGTTTATATCTGTGTTTATGAGTGTGTGTATGGTTGTGGGTCTTTGTGTGTGTATGGTTGTGGGTCTTTGTGTGTGTATGTGTGTATATTTGTATGACTATGTGTGTAGATGTCTGTTTGTATATTTTTGCGTGTGTGTATGTCTGTATGTCTGTGGTGTATTTCTGTGTGTATGTTCATATGTCTTTGTGTGTGTGTCTATGTTTGTATGTCTTTGTGTGTGTCTGTGTGTTTGTATGTCTTTGTGTGTCTGTGTGTATATTTGTATGACTATGTGTGTGTATGTCTGTGTATGTTTGTATGTCTGTGTATGTCTGTGTGTATGTTCATATGTCTTTGTGTGTGTGTCTATGTTTGTATGTCTTTGTGTGTGTCTGTGTGTTTGCATGTCTTTGTGTATGTGTATGTATGTCTGTTTGTGTTTGTATGTCTTTGTGTGTGTCTATGTTTGTGTCTGTGTGTTTATATGTCTTTGTGTGTGTTTGTGTGTATGTCTGTGTGTTTATGTTTATATATCTTTGTGTGTATGTACGTCTGTTTGTGTTTGTATGTCTTTGTGTGTGTCTATGTTTGTATGTCTGTGTGTGTATGTCTGTGTGTATGTCCGTATGTCTTTGTGTGTGTCTGTGTGTTTGTATATCTTTGTGTGTATGTGTTTGTGTGTGTGTCTGTGTGTTTATGTTTGTACATCTTTGTGTGTATATGTGTGTTTCAGTGAGTATGTTTCTATGATTATGTTTGTTTGCCTTTGTGTATGTGTCTGTGTTTGTTTGTATGTATGTCTTTATGTATGTGTCTATGTTTGTATGTCTTTGTATGTGTACATGTTTGTTTGTATGTGTTTGTATGTCTTTGTGTGTGTATGCCTCAGTGTTTGTTTGTGTATCTTTGTGTATATGTGCGTTTGAGTGTCTATGTCTGTGTCTTTATGTGTGCATATATGTGTATGTATTTGTCTGTGCATGCATGTATGTGTGTGTGATATATACATATACATATGCAAATACATATCAGTAATGAAATGCAGGAAAACTATTACATATCTTATTGATGACATTATAACAGATGCACTGTGATGATAATTATCCTAAATCATACGGCACAAATGACACATGGCGCAGAGATTACTTAGCATCCGCTTTATATATGGTAGTCGCTATCTCTTCCAGGAAAGCCCACTAATCATGCATGCTGTAAATTGCGAGGCTAGGGGGTTTGCTGATGCATGTCCAAGAGTACAAATGTAATGAATAGCAAGAGTCATCTATTAGCAAAGCTCTTACTGACAAACAGGCACATCTGTACCTCTTAAACATTTACATGACATCTCTGAAATACTTCATTCCAGGTCCAGGCTTAGTGCAGAGAGGTGTCGGTGAGGGGTGACGGCAGGAGCACACCGCAGAGGCCCTGGCACCGACTTAAAACCTTTATCCACATCATACTAAAGTGTAAAGTGAACTAATCTGTAAAGAGGATGTTCTCTCCACACAGCCACCATGCTTATCTATAAAACATCAGCTGAGTGGAGCAGCTAAAGATTGCTTCACACAGGGAGAGGCGGACGATGCCAACATCTCACATAATACAGGTGCCATCTGCTCCTCCTGGCAGTGGGGCCCACACACCTATGGTCAGTATATAATGGCATAGGTCTGCAGAATGCAATCTATGTACAATATAGAGAAAGACTAGAGCCGGCTAATGGAAATCCAAGAGGCTGCACTATATACAGGGCTCTTTAAATCATAATTGCCTTTCAGAGGTGTAATCTACGACAACATCAGCATAAAGCAGATTGTAGCATGCAATAAATATAAGGCCAGGCCATACATCACTCCAGGATGGAGGATTTAATGAAGATGTGAGCTGGAAATCTGTCCTCAGCACCAGGGGGATTGCTAATAGTCACAGATCTAGGAGATGTTTGATAAGCATTGCCCTGTGCAGCCCAGACTCCGACCGGGAGCATACTGCAGTGAGCCAGGATACTGGGGGGGGCCGCAGCTTTACATGGGGATCCTGGAGAACACGATACACCATTGGAGGGGGGCTGCTAACTGCACTAACATGCAAAACCCAATCTGTGTACATAAGCCGGGTCTCTGGAGGGGATCGTTACCAGAGGCTTAGACACTTCATTCATTGAGTATTTAACATATGGGATGGATAGACAGACAGATAGATAGATCAATCAGATTGATAGATAGATAGATAGATAGATAGATAGATAGATAGATAGATAGATAGATAGATAGATAGATAGATAGATGACAGATAGGTCAATCTTGACTTTCCCTTGATGTGCCATGGTCTTTATGCACTGGGAATTCTTCACCAATCTACAACACAGGGGAGTTTTCAAAATCCCATTCACACGTTGCAGTAAAGTATCAGCCTGACCATGAAGGCTGGTGCAGATCTCAGTCCTCCAGCTCATTCTTGTGCAGATTTGACCCTATTAGATGCTTTTTAATTTAATGAAGGTAAAAAAAATCCAGCAAAATCTGGAATAAAAACTGTTACTTGAGGATCTTGATTATGGATTTGTCTTGGATGTGTGATCAGATGTGGAGGAAGAATGATCAGCGATGAGTGCAGATCAGTGAGGTCCTGCAGACGTGGGTTGGTTTGCTCTATGGGGACGGCCATACTCAGCCTCTCTAGTCTCTGATTCTCTTACCTGAAGGATTTCACTGTGAAACTTCTCTCCCTGATGATTTATTATTATATTAGATGTAATATCTGGAAGTCATGGGCAGGGGTCTTCCCTGTACCATTCCTATGTCTTGTGTGGACTAGAACATGTGCATTTCCATACATTGCAGTACCCTGCCCTGAGGGGACATGGAAGTGAAGCAGAAAACCAAACCTACCCTGTGGATGGATTTCTATACTATGTAATCCTGTTATAATACAAGTGTATACATGTGTATTTATAACTGCTATGCCTATCAGAATAGTGGTAATAAGTGTCATGTCCTTCGCTCTAGATTACATTGTTACACATGGTGACATATAGATCTGATATATATGCCTGCTGTAATCCCACGATTACCACACTATATAGAACTACTATAGACCAAAAGACAGCAGCCAGTGAAAGTGCAGTACCCACTGCAGAGAGTGCCCTGAGGTGGGTGTGATACCCAGTGGTAGGATACCCGGGCAATGCTCCTCTGAGGTGGGTGTGATGCCTAGTGGTAGGATACCCGGGCAATGCTCCTCTGAGGTGGGTGTGATGCCCAGTGGTAGGATACCCGGGCAATGCTCCTCTGAGGTGGGTGTGATGCCCAGTGGTAGGATATCCGGGCAATGCTCCTCTGAGGTGGGTGTGGATGCCCAGTGGTAGGATACCCGGGCAATGCTCCTCTGAGGTGGGTGTGATGCCCAGTGGTAGGATACCTGTGCAATGCTCCTCTGAGGTGGGTGTGATGCCCAGTGGTAGGATACCTGTGCAATGCTCCTCTGAGGCGGGTGTGATGCCCAGTGGTAGGATACCCGGCAATGCTCCTCTGAGGTGGGTGTCATGCCCAGTGGTAGGATACCTGTGCAATGCTCCTCTGAGGTGGGTGTGATGCCCAGTGGTAGGATACCTGTGCAATGCTCCTCTGAGGTGGGTGTGATGCCCAGTGGTAGGATATCCGGGCAATGCTCCTCTGAGGTGGGTGTGATGCCCAGTGGTAGGATATCCGGGCAATGCTCCTCTGAGGTGGGTGTGATGCCCAGTGGTAGGATACCTGGGCAATGCTCCTCTGAGGTGGGTGTGATGCCCAGTGGTAGGATACCTGTGCAATGCTCCTCTGAGGCGGGTGTGATGCCCAGTGGTAGGATACCTGGGCAATGCTCCTCTGAGGTGGGTGTGATGCCCAGTGGTAGGATACCTGTGCAATGCTCCTCTGAGGCGGGTGTGATGCCCAGTGGTAGGATATCCGGGCAATGCTCCTCTGAATGATCTTCTATCTCATTATGGTGTAATTGCACTGCAGTGGGGTGCAGGCATTTAATCTGAAGGATATTAGGGACAGGAGTAGCGGGCAGCACTGTGCCACCTGCCCACCACTGACTTCTCCAATGGAGGCAGCTGCTATGGAGCCTGTGAGATGAAGGGTGAGTGCTAGGCTCCCAGCACAGGTGGAGGGCACCTCTCCATGGCTGCAGCATTCACTCCGCACTCCCCCAGACAAGGAGCTGCTCTAAGCTTTATTCCTCTTCCCCTGGAGAACAAGCAGCATGAACCCTTTCCTTTCCTATACACCGCTAGGTAACAAGCACTTCCTGCGTTCCCATTTCTTCCCTGCTATAAACCCTAGAAAAGGAGGCATGCTTAACCTGGGGCAACTGTGCAGAACTCAGCCCTTAACCCTTTCACTCCCCAGGACAACTGTGCAGAACTCAGCCCTTAACCCTTTCACTCCCCAGGGCAACTGTGCAGAACTCAGCCCTTAACCCTTTCACTCCCCAGGACAACTGTGCAGAACTCAGCCCTTAACCCTTTCACTCCCCAGGGCAACTGTGCAGAACTCAGCCCTTAACCCTTTCACTCCCCATGGTAACTGTGCAGTCTTCAGTCCTTAACCCTTTCACTCCCCATGGTAACTGTGCAGTCTTCAGTCCTTAACCCTTTCACTCCCCATGGCAACTGAACAGTCTTCAGTCCTTAACCCTTTCACTCCCCATGGTAACTGTGCAATATTCAGCCCTTAACCCTTTCACTCCACATGGTAACTGTGCAGTCTTCAGTCCTTAACCCTTTCACTCACCAGGGTAACTGCAATATTCAGTCCTTAACCCTTTCACTCCTGTAGGTAACTGCAATATTCAGTCCTTAACCCCTTCATTCCCTGAGGTAACTACAATATTCAGTCCTTAACCCTTTCACTCCTGTAGGTAACTGCAATATTCAGTCCTTAACCCTTTCATTCCCTGAGATAACTGCAATATTCAGTCCTTAACCCTTTCACTCCTGTAGGTAACTGCAGTATTCAGTCCTTAAATCTTTCACTCTCCGAGGTAACAGTGCAGTATTCAGACCTTAACCCTTACACTTCCTGGGGTAATTGTGCAGTGCTCAGTCCTCAACTCTTTTGTTCCAGGGGTAACTACAGTATTCAGTCCTTAACCCATTCACACCCCGGGGTAACTGTGACAGTATTCAGTCCTTAAACCTTTCATTCCAGGGGTAAATGTGCAGCCTTAAGTCCTTAACTCCTTAATTCCAGGGTTAACTACAGTATTCAACCCTTAACCCCTCCACTCCCTGGGCAGAGAGCATTATATATAGCATACCTTTCCTTTTTCTAGCCAACCCCTAGGAAATGACCTGCATTAACCATTTCCTCTTCCTACCCCCTTATTCTAGGCTGCGAGTATTGGCTGTGTTACCCCTACCTGAGCTTTTGCACCTCTGTGATAGAAACCCTTTGCTAACCCTGGTAGCATCTCTATCCCCTGCCCTTATGTAGACATACATATGAATGGATATATATCACTGTGGAGTATATAGCCCAGCTCCCTGTCTGTCCAAGTTATCCCATACCTCCCCTACCTCAGTCATTTACCCCCATGCCATAGCCCCTATATATGCCATAGCCCCTATATCCTTGGTTCCTTTTACAAATAGGGATAGTTGGCATTTGTAGGTGGGAGAGGGGCCATGTGTATGTGTATGTGTATATGTATGTGTTGTGTGGGGGTGAGAAGTATTATGCTGGTTGAAAACGGTATTAGAAATGTGAATAATATTAGTGATTTCCTATTGATAGTTATTATTTGCATATGATAATGTAATTAAGAAACCTGTGCTATTCTAACCATTATGGATTGTGGTAAAAGTAGATAGTGTAAGAGAACAGTGACATAAGGGGAAGAGAAGCAGGACAGAGGGCCAGGGACCCTTAGGAGCCCCCCTTGGTGGAGGAGCACTGTGTATTCTCTTCGCAGTCTTCTTTATTTTATGGAGGGTGATGTGACTTTCCCTATGGGCAGGGTACTATGTGGCATGGTGCTGTGATAAGCAGTATGCCAGCCTCCTGTAATACCGCAATACTCATTCCCATCACAAGCAGCAGAGGACGATCGTGCACGATCCCCTAGAAGCAGCCAGGTGCTGGGAGTCGCCAGGGCAACGTGCAGGTGCATGTGCCCCCTGGTACAGCCAGAGCCAGGCTGGGCACCACGTCTGCTGTGCCCCCTCAGTCCCTCCTTACCTGGGAGATGAGCTTGTGCTTTCAGTGCAGCCGCATTGACACTGCAGATGGTCCCTTCCCCAACATCACAATCCACCAATATTCCCAGAGATCGCTCCAGATCTGCAGATCCCCCGATGCCACACGGTGCCCAGCAGCAGCAGGCAGGTAGATCCTCTGCAGCAGACTATGGGGAAGGCGCACACCTTGCTATCTGCATGTATGGAGGGCGCAGAGCTGGAGCAGAGGGATCCGGATGATCCAGCCTCTTCTCGCTGCCTCCTCTCTGCTCTGGGGGGAGAGATAGATCCAGTCAATGATCCCCAGCTTCCCAAATCCACCGCAGGGATCGGCGATCACAGCCAGGTGGACAGGTCTTACCCCAGCTGCCTGTCACTCACAGTGACAGCTCCATACATTCCCTGTACAGTCCTCCCTGGCAGCCTTCTGCATGGACATGAAAGTTTGCAGTGTGTGTGTGTGTGAGTGCAGCCTGGATGGATGTATGTGCTCTACTGCACAGACACTAGCTATGCCTACAACTTCCAGCTGCCTGGCTTGTGCTAGAGTCCTCCCTCCTTACTCACCAGTGACATCTAGGATCTGCAGTCTGATTGGGCTAATTGTACATTTTTATTGCCAGCACAGAGCAGCATCTCAGAAAGGAGACACATATGCTTCCCTTTATTCTCTGCTATGCAGAATAGCTGGGAAATCTAGCTCTATATATTGTTATAGTATATCACACTCCATCATGCAGCAGGGTCACATATAGAGATGCCATCTGAGCTGTCCATGCAGGAATAGACAGGCTGGCATCATATGGCATGGGGGCACTAATAACTGCAGCAGCCCAAAGTAATACTCTTCAGAGGCTTTAATATTAGAGCCACCTATAGATACAGTATCCATCCAGTCCAACACTGCAGCACACCATCCTATACTGTTACATGCTGCAGTATAAGAGTTTGTATATGAGCACTAATAAGCATTATTGTAGCTTACATGGGGCAGTATGTGGGTTACTTTAATCTATAACTCGTCATCAGGACCAATCTTTGTAAATAACTCCGCTACATGATGTCCTAAATTAACCAAAGCAATGGATCCAGTGTATGCAAAGAAACCATCTACCTTGGATCTGGTCCATTGGCACATGGACATGTAAAGCAATGTTCTCTCTCGCGACCTATACCCTCTCCTGACTTCTAATAACTGCTGATTAGTCAAGATTGATTCCTAGAAGATATGGAAGCTGCCACAAAAGCTCAGTAACTTAAAGAGGTTTCAAAAAATACCTATCCCACGTCTGCAGTTTAGCTTACAGAGAACTTGTCAGGATGATTTTGCAGTCTAAAGTAAAGACATAGCTACAGGGGCGTAACTACAATAGTTGGAGGGTTGCAATCGCACCCGGGCCCTAGAGCCTAGGGAGCCCCAAAAATCCCTTTGACCTATAGAAAAAGACCATGGCTATTAAAGATTAGCAATAATTAGGGGCCCAGGTTGAGCTTTCACATCGGAGCCCATGAGCTTCAAGTTACGCCACTGCAAAGCTGTAGTGGTGCGCTAACACAGAATAGATTGATACTGTTGATAAAGAAATCCTCTTTCTGGTTCTTCTGTAATCACCCTTTGAAGTTTTCGGCTAATTACATTTTGGGTCTTCTCCTCCCTGTTGTGTCCCACGAATGGGAACAACCTGTTGTGTATATTTCTCTGTATTGAGTATTTCCTCCAATCATTAATTTTCCTTGTTGTTACCTGGTAGATTAGACTGTGTACTAAGATTGTCTCTATGTCCCTCCCTTAGTTTGCCTCTGTAGAGGTTGCTCCTCCCTTCTTCCTCAGTTTAGTATAGAGAAGCCATTGCTGAACACGCATGTCTGCAACCCCTGTACAGATTATTCCTTTTCACCTGCTGTGACGTTGAATTTAATACAAGATTCTGGAAGAAAACTGCAGCGTTTCTCCTGTCTTACTACAAGTCATCGTTCTAGCCGACTTCAAAACTGTCTGTTTGCCCCTGATGGTGTAAGTATGAGCATACATTATCTAAGGGACTGGTAATTAGAGCGCTTGGGATTTGCAGTCATCAAAAGGGGACAGAATAGTGAAAAGGAAACTTGTTACCAGGGGTGATGGTATATTGCATGCAATCCAGTGAAAGGACTATTCATAAAGGGCTGTTAACAAGCCACAGTATAACTGTACAGCAGTCTGCATGACCCTGCAGACAGAAATAAGCTAAATGAAGAGAATAACGTGCCACTAAGAACAGTATACAGGTTACAAATCCCGAGAAGGAGTCATCTACTGTATAAGCTAATGTGAAGCTGCAGTTAACAGACTTGCAAATATAGCCCCAGCACGAACTTGCATAGATTCTATAAACACAGGCTGCTCCCCAGATCAGGAACTGATACATTGTAACCACTCACCCTGACAACCAGGAGCAGAAAGCCCCCACCCTTGCAATCTTGTGCACAATGGCCAGGGCTGCCACTAGGAATTTCGGGGCCCCTGACTGCCAAAATTTTGGGGCCCCCCCTGAGACTCCGCCCAGCCTCCACCCCTGAGACTCCACCCAGGCTCCGCCTCCACCCTAGATCCGCCTCCACCCAAACATACATTACATATATAGTGAAAAATTGGAACAGCACCAAAAATTACCTCAATTTATGTGCAAAGCTTTCCCAACCAGCAATCCAGATGGTTCCTTACAATAGTTTAAAAAAAAAGAAAAACAGCACAAAAAAAAAAAATAGAAAAAAGTGGACTTTATTGCCCAATGCGTGGCCACGCCATTGGGTAATAAAGTCCACTTTTTTCTATTTTTTGTGCTGTTTTTCCTTTTTTTACACTCTCTCTATTATATATTACACACACACTTGAGACTGCTGTGGGCTGAATACACAATAGCTGTATCAGTCACGGTTCTGACGATTCTTGGTGCCAGCACCAATCTGTCCACTGTGTTTCTGGAGAGCTACAGCTTGCAGATCGCTTCAGGGTGCCCCTTCCTGATCACCAGCACTCTGCCATTCAGCCTGCTGAGCGCTCAAACAACCCGGTGCACACTTCCAGTTAGCGGTTCATCACTTTCGGGTAGCGTTATAGAAATGAAGTTGCAACATTGTAGGATCAACGGTGTATATTCCCTCTTCGTGTGGTCTTACATGGTGCGGGTGGGAGGACGGGGGGTTCTCAAAGGCAATGGCCGTTTCACACCGCAAGTGGCGCTTCAACAGGCATATAGTCCACCATATGCCTGTTGACTATATGCCTGTTGAAGCGCCACCCCACGAAGAGTGAATAAACACCCCTGATTGTGTGTTGCAACTTCTTTTCTATAACGCTAAACACAATAGCTGTATATACAATAGAGAATACAGAATAGAGACAGCTGCTACCTGTACACACAATAGAGATGGCTGCGGACCGTATACACAATGGAGACTGCTGCTGGCTATGCATACAATAGAGAATACACAATAGAAACTGCTGCTGGCCATACACAATAGAGAGTACACAATAGAGACTACTGCTGGCCATACGCAATAGAGATGGCTGCCAGCCATATAGACAACATCCCAACAGCCTCACTTCATCCTTCCTCCATCCTGACAGCCTCCCTCCATCCTTCCTCCATCGCGATAGCCTCCCTCCATCCCAACAATGTCCCTCCATCCTGACAGCCTCCCTCCATCCCGACAGCCTCCCTCTATTCTGACCGTCTCCCTCCATCTTTCCTCCATCCCGACAGCCTCCTTCCATCCTTCCTCCATCCCGACAGCCAGGGGCGTAACTACCACAGGTGCAGGGGTTGCGATCGCACCCGGGCCCTGCAGCCTAGGGGGCCCCAAAAGTCCCTTTGGCCTATAGAAAAAGACTAATACTATTAAAGATTTGCAATAATTGGGGACCCCATTGGAGCTTTCGCATCAGGGCCCCAGGGCCTGAAGTTACGCCACTGCCGACAGCCTCCCTCCATACTTCCTCCATCCCAGCAGCGTTCCTCCATCCCGACAGCCTCCCTCCATCCTGACAGCCTCCTTCCATCCTTCCTCCATCCTGACAGCTTCCTTCCATCCTTCCTCCATCCCAACAGCCTCACTTCATCCTTCCTCCATCCTGACGGCCTCCCTTTATCCTTCCTCCATCGCAATAGCCTCCCTCCATCCCATCAACGTCCCTCCATCCTAACAGCCTCCCTCCATACTTCCTCCATCCCAACAGCGGTCCTCCATCCTGACAGCCTCCCTCTATCCCAATAGCCTATTCCATCCTGACAGCCTCTCTCCATCCTTCCTCCATACCGACAGCCTCCCTCCATCCTGACTGCATCCCTCCATCCTGACAGCCTCCTCCCTATCTCCCGACAGCCTCCCTGTCTCCCCACAGCCTCCCTGTCTCTCCACAGCCTCCCTGTGTCCCCACAGCCTCCCTGTCTCCATCCCCACAGCCTCCCTGTCTCCATCCCCACAGCCTCCTTCCCTATATATGGCCCCATCCCTACCCCGGAACCCCCCATAACTTACCATTGAGGGAGCTGTGGATGCGGAGCAGGGGTGCCGGAGCCCGGAGGGCACATCTGCAGGACTAGAGCTGCCTGCGGGGGAGTAGCTGCGGGCCTGCGGCAGCTAGCGGTGGGCACCGCCATGTTCTTTGTGGCCGGCTGCATTCACTAACTGTACAGCCAGTCGGTAGAAGTTGAGACTTCAACTAAATGGCCGCGGCTAAATGGAGACCGCGGCCATGGTGTAGAAGTCTCAACCTCTACTGACCGGCTGCACAGTTAGTGGGCGCCGGCCACAAAGAACATGGCGGCGCCCACCGCTCCCAGCCGCAGCTTCTCCCCGCAACTCCAGGGCCCGGCGGCGGTGATTAATGGGGGGCCCTGCAAGACATGTGGGATGGGGCCCGGAGGAGCCTGCTCAAAATGGCCCTGCCCCCTGTAGTCACGGCCGGGCCCCCCTGGTCTCGGGGCCCCTGACTCCAGTCAGGGCTATCACCCCCTGATGGCGGCCCTGACAATGGCTGAGAGGGAAAGCTCTCATTCACTGCCCATCCTGAAGCAGCAAGAAGCAATAGAACTTCTCACAGCTTGCAGCGAAAGGTCTGACCTTCTGCCTAGTTCCACTTAGCAAGAGACCTCCCTAGCTTTTCTCCTCCTCCTCCATTCTCCTTCAACTCTCGTTCAAAGACCTAAGGGCAAAGACCCTCTTGATCTCCCTAGAGGTGATTATATCCCTTCCTGGGTAACTTCCCACCGCTCATCTAATGTGGTAGTGCTGGGAATGGGTCCCACCCACCATCCAAGGGTCCACCTGCAGCTGGAGTATTTACACGTCTTTTACAGGTGTAGTACCCTTCTGTGATGCCTGCACATGCGCCCCTGATGGAATATACTCGTCCGTGAGTATCAGTACCTGTTACCGGGAAGAGAAAAAGCATTTTTCTTTTTATATTCAACATCAACGGATAAACTATTTACAATAAAGCATATTTGGATTTCTTCCTATTGCTAGAAGGCACTATTCTTCAAACATTACACATATATAGACATTGCATTAGTTAGTATATTAGACCCCACGGTCCTCGGGTCACTAGTTGGCAAAGTTATTACTCTCCGGCTATGACTATCTGCATAAAGACATAATCTAACTTGGCCCATCGGGGATTGGTACTAGCTACGCCGGCCCAGTGGTAATGTATTGTCCTGCACAGTCCAATGTGAATTATCACTGCTGGGCCTCTGCTCACACAGCACACATCATCAACAATGGGAAATAAAAGTTCAAAATAAAAGTCTCTGATTCTTCAGATTCAAAATAAAAACACAGGAACACACTCTTCATTCATGGTTTGCAAAAATGGAAAGGCAAAAATAAAGGGCATGGTTTGCTGAAAAAGGGGCCGTGGATGGGGGCAGAGTATGATGCACTCCCCGATGGCATGTGTTGGATTGTGCTGTTCGACAGCACAATCTAACAACTCACAGGTGCTGGTGGATCTCCAATCCATCTGTTAGCTGCACATGTCAACTGTTTAGATCAGCCAACATGTGCAGGAAAAGATGTGAGCACACATCAAAGGGATACAGTACAACAATAATATGGTAATATAGTAGTGAATAAAATAGACCTAAAATGTAACTTTTACTCAGTACTGACTTAAAAAGGATTGAAAACCTAGTAAAAACAAGTGCAACAAAACAGTGAGGGCCAACCTTAGTCGAATCTTAAGACCCAAGAAAACAACAGGTTGCTGCCCTTTTAAAAAGTTAGGGTATCACCTTACCAATAACCTCCCTCTTAACGAGGTACAACGGTCTGTGGCAATAACTCCCTTCTAGCGATATATCGGAACCATCTCACCTGTTCCGTGGATATTCCTAGGTGTCTGACATTCACTCTGAACTTCTTATCTGAAGGTGTCCTTTTCTTTGTGACACTCAGTGTTCCAATGGTCCAAGGAAGTCACCACTGTGATGTATGTGTGCCTCCCGACGCGTTTCTATACACAGCATGTACTTCTTCAGGGGAGATGGGCCTCAATGGCTGCATCCATAAGTGTTGCCGCACACCATCTAGCCCTGCTGACGCACGCGACACTGGCTCTTAGTTCCTCGCCTCAGTGTTCCACTCCCCCAGGAGTGTGAAGGGAAGAGAGGGACGGTGATACCCGGGCCCTAGACTTACAGCTGAGGCGACCGACTTCAGGTGGAGTAGCCCTCCTATGACACTGGAAGACACAGTAGAAAGAGCCTGGTAGAGCCTCACACGGGAGGACTGCGGGAAGCTGGGCTGAGTAGAGTGTCGGCTCTTGAGGGGACCATAGTTTTACCTGGCATCCCCAGACAACCGACGGGGGACCACAGCTACACGTTAGGGTCCCTACCCCAAAGGACAGGCAGCTCAGTGACAAACAGGAGGACCCACAGGGGCCCGAATCACCGCCATACTGTCCGGAGTCACACACACCAAGTGAACCCAGAGAATGTGAACAGCATGGAAAGGACACAGAGACAGTGTGAGGGGTCATAGAGAAAGAGACCTGGCTGCAGAGAGTAAAGGGAACCCCGGAGGGGAGAGTGAAACCCGTGTATCGAGACTTGTAACCGACTGTAAGAACTGTAACTTGAACTTGAGAACGTAAGAAGTAAAACACGGTGAACCCTGAATCCAACTCTCTTGTCCGTCTCTGCCTGCAAACTATTCCCTCCATACAGGACTATAACAGCTGCAAGCTGCAGAACCACAGCTTGTCAGCTCCAGCACAGAGGAAAGGATTTTTGCAGCATCTGGACAGTAAGTGAATTGCACTCGGCACCAAGCTTGCACACTACCCCATAGACTTTAACCATCACTGCCCCGGGGAACACAGTTCTGCCCACGGGAACTATACCATCTACGCTGCCATTACATCATCCCCGGAGGTTCTGCAGCAGCGGCGGCCCCATCACTGGCCGCACACAGTGGGTGGCGTCATGACTGACAATCCCCTGTAAATATCCCCTTATTATTGCCAGGGCCTGAGACACGGTCTGGAACAAGCACCACTCGTGACTTCCCAATAGCAGACCCGGTCCGGTACTGAGTATCCAGGCCCAGTGGGCTCGACAACCTGGCGTCACGAACAGGATCTACCTGGTCCAAAAGAATTGGACCCCGTGCGCCTAAAGAACGTGTTCTGGACTTTTCCCGCCAAAATCTGACCTTAATGGCGGCCGTAGAAGCTTAACGCCATGTGCAAAGGAGGCTAACCAAAACTCCCATCGTGGGCCGGCGCGAAGAGAAGGACCCGCCCTGGCTCCCCTTAACCCCGGGAGAGCCAGCTGTCACTCTAAAAGAAGAGCCTCCACCCCTAGACCCACCTACCAATGAGAAGCTGGCGGAAGAAGAAACGGAAATCGTCATCAGGAAGAGGCTGGATGAATGATGGAAGAGAAGCAGTCGCCATTGCAGTACACGAGGACGGAAGTGGAAGACGCCGAGGATAGTGCCGTGATCGGAAGACCACAAGTGATCCCGGAGGGCCCACGGAGTGACCCGGTGGAGGAACCCGGCCAGGGAGAGACCTTGTGTGACCAGAGCGAGATGGCAGAAGGCGGCAGAGAGCGTCCAGATGTCTGAGACACCCGGAGGGGTGTGCTGCGACTGCTGCCCCAGCAGATGACCCGTGTTCAAGAGCATCGGACCCGGATTCATATTGACATTGACCCCTGCCAAGCTTATGAGACTTTGTCCATACAACCCGGCTGGGTTGGAGTTCCACGTGATCGAGCAGAAAGTGAAGCCGAATACTGCACCGCGACCCTGATTGGTGTTGTCCGTGCAAGGTGAGCGAGGCACGTATGGCATGAAAGAGCGGAGACTGTCCCTAGAGTCATTAGAGGAGGATGAGCCCTCAGACATGGAGTATCCAGACTATACCGAGCAACCGACCCAATTGTTGACATAGGTCCCACAGATACTACTGAGACTGTTGCACCTAAGACCATGAAGGATGCTATTACTCAGACCCCGGAAAGCTACTTGCTGATAGCTGCATTGCAAAACCTGGAGGTGTACCCCTGAAGGAAGACGTCGCAGATGTTACCGTGGAAGCAGCAGATGAAAGAATAAAGACATGGGTCCTGCATCCAGAAGGAGAGGAAACTGTAAGTGTCAATGAGGTGTACTCCTTGCTGTCCCCATCCCAATCCTGAATGAATGTTAGCTTTTCCTCTGTTTGTCTTATGTGCTATGAACATTAGAGATCAAGGACAATGACTTGGTTCGAACTTTCCTGTAAATAGTTTGGCACCTTTGCGTGCTCCCCTTTGGTTTTAAGACCAAGTTTGCACGTGAGAGACGGTGCATAAGACTTTGAACTGTGGAGTGCTTGCGCGCAGGATTTGAAGCACTCTTGTCTTTTTGAACTGCTTTTTGACTTTTTGAACTTTGAACTGTTTTTGAAAGTTTTTGGACTTTTGAACGAAGAAAGAATGTTTTTTATACTTTTTGAAAGAAAGTAATGTTTATTATGTGTTTTATACTGAAAGTGAATAGAATGCATTGTAGCATTAGACCCGGCAGAGGTCCAGAAGGGTAGTGAAGTTGATATACCCATGCACTTGTATATAGTTAACTTAAAGTAACGTTTAAAGAATCGTACCTCCCGGATGGGAAGAAACCAAGAATGCTTAATGGTAATGTTGTTTGAAAAATAAAATGTTTTCAGGGGGATCCAAGACGGGCATGAGCATTATGCTGATCAGACTCTGATCAGAATGTGATCAGAGTTTAAGGAGAGTGGGATCTGATTTTCTCGGAGGTGGAGAATTAAGAAAAAATAGTTTCTTCATCTACTCCATTCTGTTTGCTATCTGAATCTCAGCCTCAAATTGTGCATGCTGTAATGTTTTTTCCCTTGGACCACTCGGTCTGCTGAAGATATGTGGACGTGTTCACTTCCTCGTTGAATAAAATTAGTCTAAATGAAATTCAATTTTTTGATGAATAGCACTCGGACTGAAAAAAATCCAGGCATGATTTTAGACCAGGATAATATTAAAATATTTAATTTAGCAGTAATTTCACACCACAAAAATTAGCAGTTCATTTTATTACCAAAAATTAATGTTAATAAATTTTACCTTCGGATAACTATAAACCCAACATTGCTTGTTTGGAGAGGACATCAACTTGTAGTATTTAGGAATTTATCTTCAGCAGGCAGATTGAGGTCATTATAAAAGCCGTCTGTGCACAATGTAACTGATGAGAGAGATCCACATATGCTATTACTGATAGCTAGATTTATTTTAATATACTAATTAAAGACAAAAAAAAAAACAACAAAAAAGAAAAAAAAAATAAATATATATATATATATATATATATATATATACTGTATATACTCGTGTATAAGCCGAGTTGTTCAGCCCCAAAATTTGGGCTGAAAAGTCTCCCCCTCGGCTTATACACGGGTCAATACGGTAGTCGGTCGCTCATTATATATGCACTGCTTCCCCCTGTCAATCAGCGGCAGGGGGAAGCAGTGCATATATGCCCCCAAATGCTGGCACTCTCCCCCCTTGTAAGGGCCCCCCCCCCCGCTGCGTATCTTACCATCCCGGTCTTCATGCTCCCGTCCTGCTACATCCTGGATTCCCGTCCGTTGCAGGCATATGATGTCATCGCGCGACAGCCGGGATCCCGGATGCAGCGAGGACGGAGCATGGAGAACGGAGCACCGAGGAGCGGCGCTGTGCAGAAGACCGGATGGTAAGATAAGCAGCGGGGGGGGGCCCTTACAAGGGGGAGAGTGCCAGCATTTGTGAGCTGCTATATACCCCCTGGGGGCTGCTGTATACTACCACTGGGGCTGTATATACCTCTGGGGCTGTTATATACTACTACTGGGCTGTATATACCTCTGGGGCTGCTGTATACTACCACTGGGGCTGTATATACCTCTGGGGCTGCTGTATACTACCACTGGGGCTGTATATACCTCTGGGCTGCTGTATACTACCACTGGGGCTGCTGTATACTACCACTGGGCTGTATATACCTCTGGGGCTTGCTGTATACTACCACTGGGGCTGTATACACCTCTGGGCTGCTGTATACTACCACTGGGGCTGTATATACCTCTGGGGCTGCTGTATACTACCACTGGGGCTGTATATAATCTCGGGGCTGCTGTATACTACCACTGGGGCTGCTGTATAACTACCACATGGGGCTGTATATACCTCTGGGGCTGCTGTATACTAACACTGGGGCTGCTGTATACTACCACTTGGGCTGCTGTATACACCTCTGGGGCTGCTGTATACTACCACTGGGGCGTGTATATACCTCTGGGGCTGCTGTATACTACCACTGGGGCTGTATATACCTCTGGGGCTGCTGTATACTAACCACTGGGCTGCTGCTGTATATACCACTGGGGCTGCTGCTGTATATACCACTGGGGCTGCTGCTGTATATAACACTGGGGCTTGCTGCTGTATACTACCACTGGGGCTGCTGTATATTCCTCTGGGGCTGCTGTATACCACACTGCTGGGGGCTGTATACCTTGCTGGGGGTCCACCCTCGGCTTATACATGAGTCAATAGGTTTTCCCAGGTTTTGGGGGCAAAAGTAGGGGGGTCGGCTTATACACGGGTCGGCTTATACACGAGTATATACGGTAATTATATGTATAATATATATATGCACGGTATATGCCTCAGCATTGGCATTGCACAACCAAGACGGTAAAGTCATGTAATTGGGAAGATTACTGGGCAATGGACATATTAATGAAGATAACATGGGAATATTTTCTAAACATCTCAATTTATTGAGTATTGAGTAGGAGCACCAGACATGGAAATCCACGCACTCATACATCTTGGCTTGATATCAGTGAGGCTGAAAAATGTTGTGCCACGTTGAATTCACTTGACACAAAAATTATCAAGATGATCAAGATGTACTGCTCGCAGCTCATTTTGCAATTTTAGACCAATGAGATTACAGATCTGCTTGAAGGGAGACAAGTCCAAAGACTCTGCAGGCCATTGTAGAAACATGGGGATAATGAGATTGACCAAGAACAAGGTTTTTTTCAAGTGTTCTTTCAAGCCACTGTTGAATCTAATCTAATAAGAGTGTACTGTGGAACTTGGTGGGGTTAGCTTTTTGTGTGAGTCTTCTGTTGCTGTGAAGAGGTCAAACATAGGGAAAGCATATATTTTGGGTCTGGTCAGGGTTGTGACACACATGCTACACCTGTTTGCCTGGATGTCTGAACTGTGGTGATGGCAAACGTTTTACTGTCTACCGAAAATACATAAAGTCACAAACCCCACTGAACGAGAGGCCGATACTTTCGGATATAGGCAGTTTGACACAAAATGTAGGCGTCTACATAGACAAGATTTTGAGACCGTTTGTGACCTCTCTGAACTCCTATCTCAAAGACCCCACCGACCTCTTAAAGAGGATTGAGGGTGTGGTGCTGGAGGATGACATGATACTATGTAGCATTGATGTAGAGGCACTATACTCATCAATACCACATGAGAAGGGTTTGGAGGCGGTGAGATACTACCTAAGGAGTAGAGGGAGACAGTTTGACAAACACAATAATTTTGTCATTGACCTATTAATTTCTGCCTGACCAAGAATGTATTTACATTCAACGGTAAGTACCTCCCCACCAGCTCAGGGGCACCACTATGGGGAATTCAATGGCCCTATCTTATGCCAATCTGCTCCTGGCTGGTGGGAGGAAACCGTTGCTTTTGATGAGAACACCCCAATTGACATGGAAAGGATAAATCTATGGACTAGATTCATAGATGATATTTATGTCATTTGGGGGAGTCGGAGGAGGAGTTCTGAGACACAGTAGGATGCCTAAATGAAAACAACTGGGCCTCAGGTTTACTTTCGAGACTCACAGAAATAGTCCTCCCTTCCTAGATGTTTTGATTGAAAGGGACACACTGGGAGAGGTGCAAACAAGCACGTACCGAAAGCACACCGCCACCAACTCACTGTTGCAGTGGGAGAGTGGACACCCAGCTAGTCACAAACGGGGAATACCAAAAAGCCAGATGATTAGGATGAGGAGGAACTGCTCCGCAGAGGAGGGATTCCATACCCAAGCAAAAGACCTAAAAAAACGTCTGGAGGAGAGAGAGTACCCGAAAAATGTGATAAAGAAAGCACGGAGGGAGGTCAAAGACGTAGAAAGGATAAAACTCCTAGTACCAAAAGAGAGGAACAGAGGTGAGGAGGTAAACAAAGTACACATGATCACTACTTTTTCTAGCGGAGCAGGCAAGATCAGAAAAATCATGGCCAAACATTGGCCCATTCTACAAATGGACTCAGAATTGAGTCCATTCATAGCTGATGTCCCCAACATCACATACAGAAAACCCAGGTCCCGGAGGGACAGACTGGTTACACAGCCACCTAGTGGTAGAAAATAAGAACTGGATAAAAAGTAATCTAAGAGGGAGTTTTAAATGTGGGCATTGTGGGAGTTGCAGTCAGGTTGTAACAACGAAAACCTTTGAAAGCAACGTAACCCATCAAACCTATGAGATTAGATCATTCATTAATTGCAGGACGAAAGGAGTGTTATACAAGGCCAGATGTCCTTGCAATCTTGAATACGTTGGGGAAGACAATCAGGGATTCCGTAGAGGATCGGGGAGCACCGAAGTGACATCTGAAACAAAACGTGACAACCAGTGGCCCGACATATTAACGCTTCCCATGGAGGGGAACGAAAACTGTTTGATGTTTACAGGCATTGACCATATCCCCCCTCCAATATGAGGAGGAGACTGGAACAACAAGATCCTTAAAAAAGAGGTATTCTGGATCTATATAATGGACACAGTAGCCCCTAAAGGAATGAATGAATCATTTTCCTACTCTCCTTTCATCGGGCACCTTGGAGAGAGAGCCGGTTAGGCGGGAGAGCCGACGATGAGCGGGGCGCCACGGACGGGGTGGGGCAATATAGGGTGCCAACCTCCACTAGTAGGTAGGGACAGATGGGAGAGAATAGGATGAGTATAGGATCAAAAACTTTTTTGATTATCCTGTTCTCTCTCAAAGCCTGTCCTTTCTTCCCTTCGATCCTGGAATAATAGATTACCCTGTTAAAAGCATGTAGTCATGACAGCAGCGTACTCCACGAATCTAATAAGAGAGAACTCCAACTTCTAATATCACCAGTCTGTACCCTGATAACAACATAGACCTGAAAGTTTGTCTGCCCAAAGGAATGAATCTTGATCATGCTGAAAATTAACATCAGGATAGATTCCGATTCTGAGAGATCTCTGGATGTGCTATATTGACCCATATTTGCTCTAATATGGAGAACAGTAGACTAAATGACTTAAAACCACTGTGATAAGCCTGTTTTGGATGAAGGGAGGCATCTGCGTTGATACAAAGCCTCCCACGAGGATAAAGGCGGAGTAAGGAGGAAAAACCCGCCCCCCTCATTGACCTCATATCCTAGGGGAGTGATCGAAAGCCCGAGATCACTCCCACTACCGAGTACAAACTAGGAATGAGGCATGGAACACAGGAGTGCGTTCCACAGAACCGCCAGACCGGAAGTGACACTGCGAGATGATGCGCGTGTCACTTCCAGGGGCGGTGTACGCCACGTGACCGTGGAAACACGACCATAAAAAGCGGCTGAAAGACCACGGCGGCGTGCTTCAGAAAACACGCTACTGGGTTATGCTGGGTGAGTACCCTGGGGTGATAGTACCCGGAAAGGCTGAAAACTAGACAGGTAGATATCGGTGCTTTGCACCACATGAAATACATGAGAGAAGTAATATATGATATGTCTTGATTTCAGAGACATCTACCATCATAAGGGGAAACCTGTGAGCAGAAACCGACTGAGAACCTAACCACAGATCCCCTGATGAGGATAAAGCATCCGAAACGCGTCGGGAGTGGAGTATGGTGGTAACATAGGATTGTTGATAAGAGTCTCTACCAGGCTATCGCTAGCCAAAGACCTCCTGGGTACTAAAGACTCGTTGTGTTTTCTGGCCTAAGGGAAAAAGCCGTGAGATCTTTCCAATATAAAGGGGAAGTGGGCTTTTTTGTTCCCATATACAGGTATAATGCACCAGGTGATATTAAGTGACATGAAACGATCTTGAGATATCTGAACCTGGGGTATAATGAGGGTTGAAGGTGGCCGCATATGATGATGAGATAAGCTCTGCGGATATCACCACAACCTAACTAAAACTTACGAGGAAGAAAGGAAGTTTTTATCGGTGGTATAACACTTGGGCATGGTCACTATACTTGTGTAGTTTGTGTAGTTTGTATAGTTTGTATAGACGATCTAGTCTTTTTAAATCAAATTGAATAAATGTTAAGTTTTAACTTCTTAGCATAACTCTGTGTATATAAGTTTGAACTGTGTCCCTGAAATTTAATTGTGTGCTATGTAATACAAAAGAGAGCTTGTTAATGAAGACATAGCGTGTTGGCTCTTTGGTGAGCAGAGTCCCAGCTTGGTGTGGCATGACACTTGAGTGTTGTGATCTAAAGAGCCAGGAATAAAGCTCTTGGAGACACTTGGATGGAAAGTGGCAATGGCCTTTAGATTCAGAGTCTGGAAAATATAGAAGTAATAGAGCTTAAGATAGAGAAAAGGGTTTTAGAGGGTAACAACCACTTTAACTTTACTGGGAACTGAAAAAACAGTTTAGGTCTGTTTAAAACAATATAGTCATTGCCTCTGTAGAGGGGCTGTAGAGACAAGAGAGACCTGAGATACAAGGTTAAACCATTTTATTTTTTATCTTATGAAAAACATTAGACAAAAATGTAATCTATTTATTATAGGACATAGATCTTATTCAAGAGCTTTTTGTTCCCATGACAACATTAAAATGTAAAAGAATCACACTTACTATGTGTTTAAAAATAACATGATTAATTCAGTTTAATGTTACAATTCTGAAATAAGTATTGAACACGTCACCAGGTGCTATTGACATGAATTCTCACCAGATATCAGTAACGTCAATATCTAATCTAAATATCTAAGATGTCTGTGGAACGCAAACCCGCTCTACATTATATTCTTGATTCTCTTCTAAATCCACTTTAATAATTTCCAGTGTATATGGCGTCCCCTCCAAAGCCTTTTAAGAAGGGAGGAATGAAAATATTTTTGGATCTTTCCATCCATTGGAGGTTGAAGCTGAAGCAAACAAATTTGGGAGCAAATTTCCCACACAGGTTTTCCTACCCGAAAAGCAGGAGCCCTTCTGCTCTCAACCCAGTCACAAGCTCCCAAATACCTTTTTCTACCCACCTCTAAATCTTAATCTAACAGGAAGTAAATTTCTCTTCCACTGGTATGGAGGATAGTAAACCTGAAAAAAATCCCAAAAACTGTATGTAAACCTCCAGAGCAAAATAGAGGTGCGGTTATTGAGAGTGAACTCAGCAAGGGAAATTTTGATAAATCCCAAAGCCTAAGAATTTCTGCAATGCTGTATTATTAGTGAACTACGCCCAATGAAGATGGCCCTTAACCGTAATGGATCCATCTGAAATACTGTCACAGAGACCAAATGACCTAAAAATGAAACTGCTGAAACTCAAATTGACATTTCTACAGTTTGGCAAATTTATGATCATCACAAAGAATTTGAAGATCCTGGTGATCATGCTTCTGATGCTCCTAACAGAACACGAGTAAATTAAATCTCTTTCCAAATAAATTTCCACAAATCTACCCACCAACAGTAAAATAAAAATAATTTATGAAGCTCAGAAAAAAAGCAGAAGCATTAATCAACCCAAATGGCATCACCAAATTTCGAAGTAACCATTGAGTGAAATTGAAAGTGGTTTTCCACTCATCACCTTGTGAAACATGTATGAGATTATACATCCTTTTTGGATCAGTTTTACAAAACCATTTTGCACCAGCAAGTTGATTAAACGTGTCAGGTATAAATGGTAAAGAATAAGGATTACAGATCATAATCTTATTAATCTCTCTAATATCCAAGCATGGATGCAAGCATCCATTCTTTTTCTTGACAAAAGTGAAACCCCATAGCTACAGAAGAAGTGGATGATTGTATGTATCCCTTGGCAAGAATCTTTTGAATATTCTTTTCAATGCATCTCTTTCTGTAATAGAGAGGTTAAAAAAATAAGATTGAGGCATTTTGGCACCTGGTATGAATTTAAACAAAACAATCATATGACCTGTACAGGGAAAGAACTTCACAGCATCAATAAACACATCCTCAAAATCCTGAATGAATCCAGGAAGATGACATCTCAAAGATGCTAGGAACTTGGATAAGCAACTAGAAAAACAAAAGTTCCCCCAAAGATCAATCTCATTAGTCTCCTAATTGATGATAGGATTGTGTCTAACCAACCAGAGCATGCCCAACACCAGTTTAGCAGTTAAAGAAGGAAAGAACCATGAGTGAAATGGATTCTATGTGTAACTCTCCCCACTTTCATGCACACATTCTTGATCTTAGAAATAACAAGTAGTGAGAACGAATGTACTCGCTACTATTCGCTACTCGGACGGATGAGTACGGTATTTGCAATGCTCGTTACTTGGTGAGTGTGACCCTAGCCTTACAATAAACCCAGATCTAGTACCCACAGATACTTGTAGGAAACAACCAGATGTATGCATGAGGTATAATTTCAGACTCTTAGACTTTTCTTGCATAAGTATATCCACACGGTGGCACACATTTATAAATACATTTGCACACTCTTCCCATATCAGCATTTTCTAGCTGATAGTGAGAAAGTTCTCTCCTCCTCCCACTTTTCTCTGTGAGTATGTAGTACTGTCTGTCATGTGTCAAAGGCGGCCGTCACACGGTTCAATATCTTGAACGATAACGTTTAAGCGATCTGCTTTTTGATCGCTTAAGCGATATCGTTTGTGCATCGCTGCGTGCGATCAAGCTATTTTACAATGTAAAATCGCTTGATCGTGACATCGCAGTATGGGAGCCGGAGCTCATATCAAGCGATAATCGCTTGAACAATCTGCTTCAATCGTGGTGTGTGACACCACGATGAACAATCTCCCAGCGGCAGAGCCTATGCTGGAGAATGGTATCTATGTAAACGTCGGGTTACTAAGCGCCGCGCGGTGCCTAGTAACCCCGATGTGTACCATAGTTACCAGCGATTTTCGCTGCCCCACATCGCTGGTGAGTCTGTCTGTGTAACAGCTCACCAACGATGTGAGCGATATGTTAGCGATCGGCGCATGCACGTGATCGCTAACAATATCGCTATCAATTGTAGCGTGTGACGGCCGCCTATGAGAATATGTTTCTCCAGGGCTTCCTCCAGGATTTTGTGGGCCGGGGTGAAAAGAGTCTCTGTGGGTCTCTTTTAACATATGCCCACAAATCTATGCTTCATTCTGGTCCCCATATGTCTGCCTGGTTCCCATATGTTTTTATCCTTGTCTCCATATGTTTGCCTGATCCCCATATAGGTTTCATCCTTATCCATATTTGTCTGCCCGGTCTCTATATATGTTAACCTTAGTCCCCCATCTTTCTGCCTGGACCCATATACAGTATGTTTTATCCTTGTCCCCTTATGTTTGCCTGGTCCCATATATGTTTATCCCAGTCCCCATATGTCTGCTTGGTTCCCTTATATATTTCATCCTTGTCCCCAAATGTCTGCCTAGTCCTCATATATGTTCCATCCTGGCCCCATAATGTTTTCATCGTGGTCCCCATATTTCTGCCCGATCCTCATATATGTTCTTTACTGGTCCCCATAAGTCTGCCTGGTCTGCATATATGTTTTTATTTCTGGTCCCTATATGAGTGCCTGGTCCCCATATGTCTGTCTGTCCTGATATATATTCCATCTTATATGTTTCATCATGGTACACTATGTTTAAATCCTAGTTCCCATATATCCCCATTATATTTCATCCTTATCCCCATATCTGTCTGCCTTGTCCTGATATATTCCATCTTTGTCTACTTATGTTCCATCATGGTTCCCATATGTCTGTCTGTTCCTCATATATTTCCATCCTGTCCCCATAAACGTTTGCCTGGTCTTCATATACAGTCAAATGAAAAAGTTTGGGCACCCTCTTAATCTTACTCATTTTTTTTTAATTAAAATTGTGTTTTTTGCAACAGCTATTTCAGTGTGATATATGTAATAACTGATGGACACAGTAATATTTCAGGATTGAAATGAGGTTTATTGTACTAACCGAAAATGTGAAATATGCATTATTTCAAAATTTGACAGGTGCCAAAGTATGGGCACCCTTCTGATTTTCATGATTTGAATACTCCTAACTACTTTTTACTGACTTACTGAAGCACTAAATTGGTTTGGTAACCTCATTGAGCTTTGTACTTCATAGCCCGGTGTATCCAATTATGAGAAAAGCTATTTCAGGTGTCCACTTGCAAGTTGTTCTCCTAAGTTGCATCTTCTCTGAGGAGTGGCATCATGGGCTCCTCAAAACAGCTCTCAAATGATCTGAAAAAAAAGATTGTTCAACATAGTTGTTCAGGGGAAGGTATATAAAAGTTGTCTCAGAGATTTAACCTATCAGTTTCCACTGTGAGAAACATAGTAAGGAAATGCCAACCCATGAATCCAAGTTGGGTATTATGCTGCATACAGAAAGCTAAACCAAAAAAGGTTAAATCTGTCTTAGTAGTGAAGAATGGATAATTAGCCCCATATTATGGTTATGCACTCATACTGTATCTATGATTTTGGAAAAAAATGTAAACAATGATTCCCATTTGAATGTCATGTCAGGGTAAGTTCATGAATTTAGCCATAATGTGTAGCAACAATAATTAGACCCTTTAAGTTGACCAAAGCCAGGGGAGCACGAAAAGCACAGCTTCTGAACTTTTCACTTAATTTTCCAGTGTGGGGAGCTGTGCCGAATCAATTTCTGTAATTGATGTGATAGGTGTCTTGAACATCGTTTAATTAACTCGGCACAGTTTCTTGAAAATGGCAACTTAGGAAGTAGAACGTTTTGTAACAAACAACAGAAGTCATATAATGTCTACTAATATGTGGGTTTTTGGCTGCAAAGTCACATAGTGGTTCTTGCCCATATGTAATTTGTTGCAATAGTTTTGTCAATAGATGTAGTGTTGTGTTTCTATAATGCAGTGAACACAGAAGCAATATGGCTGGAAGAACAACGATGCTAGCACGCAGGACTCGCATGCAGAAGCCAGAGTCGACACTTTCAAAATATGGCAGTAACTCACCAAAGAGGGTGATTGAGTTTAATCTTTACCAAGTTTAAGAATAATGCTCAGTTATATTGTTTTCCTTTGTTTTATATGTACAAAAATGTGCGTTATTTCTTCTGCTGCTGGTTTCTGACCATAGCCTGCTATTTTTAATGAAGAAAAAATGCATTAAAAGGTAAAATGTGAACACACCCTATATCCTCTTTCTTATTAGACACCCATGCTGTCTATTCTTATGAGTTCTCAGGTCCAGTCCACCCATCCATTATCATGTACCATATTGCTAAACACATTTAAAGGGAATCTGTCAGCAGGTTTTCATACCCCAAATTATTTATATGACCACCTCCTGATGTAATTGCAAGTATAGAGATGAAACGTTCATTGGGGTCTGTCTACTCTATTTGCCAGTCACTACAAGGTAACTACGGGAGGTCTTATAAATGTGGGTGTACTTGATATACCTAATTATAATAGCCCTGTTTTGAAGAGCATATTATTCCTGTGATTGTATATCTAATCATAGCCACAACAGCGTTTTACTTATATATACTATTGAATATTATTATTATACTATATATTATATATATTTGATGCACAATGTGACTCATGTAGAGAAGGGAGGAAAGAATTTGGCAATGAAGGCAGCACACCGCAATATTAGAGCAAAATACCAAGCTTTATTAAGACACACAGAAAACGATCAGTATTAAAACCAATTAAAATTACACAACTGAAGGCTGCCCAATAGAAAAGGGGGCCCCCGCCCAGTATCATCACAAACAATGGCATATAAATTGTGTATGATATACAAAATTGATATATCAAATGGGCAAAAATCACAAATTGCACAATTTGTACAGACAGATGTATGAAAGGCCAAGTCTAGTATACACAATAGTCATCAATATATAGGAATGTTCCATTAAATTTGGGGAAAAACCTAGTCAAAGCAGTAGGGGACTCGTGTTTCTGCTGGTTTCGGCATGACTATATGCAGATAGTTTTTTTCTTATACCACATGCTTTTTTTATCTTTTCAAGTTGCTCTACTTTTTCACTAAATTTATCCTATATAACTTTGCCTGTTATTTAAAGTGTGTTTCTTCACTATAAAATTGTTTATTTAATTAATTAATTATATACAACTGTCTTTCTCAGTTTTACTTAAAGGGATCCTGTCACCTCCAGAACGCCTCATAACTAGCAAAACATGTCACTGCAGCATCCTATCACTAATCTCACACTTCTTTTGTCTCCTAAAAGCATCCTGTGAAAGTGCATAAAAACGTTTTAATACTTACTCATTAGTGATTATAATTAGCAGGGCTATATTCTTTAGTCACCAGGGCATGTTGTTTTGCAGCTCCAGGATCCACGGAGTTTTGAACCTCATGCTATTTCGTAGCACACAGGAAAATGTGGAAAGTCGCGTTTACCTGTGCGATAGGAAATAGCGTGAAATTTCAAACTTCGGCACATTCATGTTGGCTTTTTAAAATGCTTTTTGGGATTCTGTCACTTATAGGATTCTATTGGTAGCTGTAAGGCAGCATTACACTACGGTAACGCTGGTTACTGCTGCCGGAATCCTACTTATTGACGAACCCCCCAGGATGGAGGCCAGAACGCTAGTGTGAATAATGCCAGGCGGGCATAACTGCCGTTGGGTCCAACCAGGCAGTCGGTAAAGGACCCGTAGATGTATGTAAGGGCTTAGGTAACAGTGTCCTAATAGAGACGATGGCCGATGAGTAAGAGCCATGGTTCCGTCCCTGGTGGACGAGAGGGAGGCTTGCTTGCTGCATGCAAGAGGCACCCGTCCTTCAATAGAGTGTATGTACTTGTGGCCAGACACAGGGGTCACGAAAGCTCCTAGAAAGGGTAACCATGGCTGATCCGGGAGGGTGCTACTCAGATGCAGGGTACAGTCGTTGACCTGGAGACCTGCCACGAGATGGGGGTTTGGTGGTGGCTGGTGGCCCTACCGTGGTGAGTAGGCCATGTGACGCATGGTTAGCCCGGGTTCAAACGGTTGACCAGGTCCCTGTTATGGTCATGGAGGAGCCACAGTCCATGGATGGATTATGGCGGGCTGTGAGTGGTGTGAAGAGGCATGTGGTCAATGAATATTGTAGGATGGATCACATGTGGTATGTAAGGTCCCGGTCAGGCTGGAGTCCTGACTACGGGATGATATGGAATTATCATGCTGGGTTTCTAAAGCCGGGCGGCTGGTACCGCATTGGGACCCACAGGGCCCATTGAGGCGTATGAAGTGATGGTCAGAAGCAGGGGTTAGAAGGGCTCCCATAGTGGGTAACATGGGGTCGCTCCACGGATTACTAGGGTTTGCCAATCCCTGTTCTGAACCTAGAGGAGTCATCGTATTGGGTAACTAAAGCCAAGCGGCTGGTACGCGACATTGGGACCTATAGGGTCCGTTGACAAGGGTGGATAATTATATGAGATAAATGTATTTATTGTAAATGTATAGATAGGCCGGAGGCCGTGATCACCACGGGAGCTGTCGGTAGTGCTCCAATGGGGAAAGAGTCGTGGTGACAGGTCCCGGTGATCACAAGTGCAATATGGTTGTATGTTATGTGTAATGTAAATGTATTATGTGATGATCATGTGATAAATATTTAATGTACTACCCGGGTTATTGATGCTTGTGAGAAATAAACGTGTAGTTATTTGCAAAATTATACACACGTGTTGGCGTCATTACGCAGCAAGCGAGTCCCCCGGCTCGCTACCCTCACACTGTATGTATGTAAACAGCATAGTTTGGTTTTGTGACCTCCCACTCTCGCCACCAGCACCAGAGATTCCTGACAGGGTGCAGTGTATGCACTGTGAGAATTCAGAAGTCTGCAGTCACAGAGTGACCCATAGAGTGAAAGCAGACTATTTACAAATTTAGGACAACTCTTTTAATGCTCCTAACATAAATGACAACCTATTAACGCTTAACTTGTCAGACGGCACAATACTTTATTAACATAGTATCATGTTACAAATTCTGAAATGTTACTTTTGTACAGGATCAGAATCTATAACAGCACAGGAATACATCACTAGATCCACATAGGTACAAAAATACATCACTAGACCCACCAGAGGTACAAAAATGCATCAACATCAACAGAACCCTCATCAGTGCAGAAACAGTATATCAAAACCTCCATCAGTACAGAAATACATCACAATAACCACTCAGACATTCATCATTAGAATCACCATCAGTACAGAAATACATCACCAGACCCATCGGAGGTACTGAAATACATAACTAGAACTCACATCAGTTCAGAAACACAGCCTCACAACCTTGATCAGTTCAGAAATACATCACAACCACCACCCATATAGTCATTATTAGAATCACCATTAGTACAGGAACTGATTAAAAATATCTGCCCTGCACTGTACTCTTGAACAAATAATTGCTCTTCACTGTTTTTCACTGCACAAAATGACACACACACTGTCCCTCCACATGCTCTCCCCACTGTTTTTCTCACACTGTGTCCCCGTATACTGTCCAGATTTTATACTGTACCTTCTCATCACACTCCCCCTCCTCGTCATACTCTCCCATCCTTGCTGTGGCCTCACATTGTCACCCCATTAAGCCCCCTCTACATAATGTCCGCCACACACATACTACCTAGTCATGTCTGCATCCATCCCACCCCCACACTACCCAGTCTCTATTATGTTTCACCTCCCATTTTTCTTATTCCATCCTTTTCCACACTACCTCCATACTCATCACCCCCTTGATCCCCATACTATGTCCACACACATCCCCCTCTCTCCTCATACTGTGTCCACACCCATACCCTCTCCCAGCCCATACTGTGTCCATACTTGTCCCTCCTCACTTGCTACTGTGTCCACACATGTCCCTCCTCACTCCCTACTGTGTCCACACACGTCCCTCCTCTCTCCCCATACTGTGTCTCCACCAATACCCCCTCACTTCCCATATATTGTTGACACCCAGGCCCCCTAGCTCCTCATGCTGTTTCCGCACCCATTCCCCCTAACTACACATATTGTCTGCACAAATACCCATACTGTGTACTCAAATTTACCCCATGGCTCCCCATTCTCTCTCAACCTGCTCCCTATACTGTGTCTGCACCTATCTCCCCCTTGCCCCCCATTCTGTGTTCTCAAATCCACTCCTCCATTTGCTGCCCATGGTACGCTTCCCCCCCACCATTTACAGACCATCATACTCCCCTCCCCACTATTTACAGACCATCACACTCCCACCTTACTAGCGTTTACAAACCATCACACGTCAAAGTTAGGGTCTGGGGCACCACTATCACATATAGGTAGGATCTATCCCACTATGCAAAAACATGTAGCAATTGAAGAAAAAGAACATAGCAACAGGGATGATCACTATAATCAATCCTTATTTATATAAAAAACTCAATGGAAAAACACAAAACACCACTAACCACCTCTTAAATTTAAAAACAATTAAAACCAAAAAAGGTGTTACAAAGCTGGTGTGCAGAATGTATGTACAGGTTACTGAGCAATAGGCAATAATACTGAGTCAGAGTATAGTACAATATAATTTGCTGGCAGATCTAAACAAATGTCTCAAATACAGTCAATTTGCAATCAAATTACATTACAGTATGGCAAATTATGCCCTATTAACCGTAATTACACTGCACCCTTGCAGCTATAGTCAGGCCCAAGCCCTCCAAACTTCACCATATAAGAAGACCATAAGGTCCTATACACCCTCTAAAATGTCCTGCAAAAGGGCCAGGGATACAGAGTAATCTGCCAGCCAACTCAAACCTCAGGTATATACAATATAATCACTATAATCACATACCCAGCCACCAGCTATCCAAGGACCCCGACCCAACGCGTGTCGTCCGCCTACAAACCATCACACTTCCCACCTTCCCACTGTTTACGGACAATCATATTCCCCCCTTCCCCTCCATTTACAGACCATCACAGTCCCCCATCCTCACCATTTACAGACTATTACATTCCCCCCTCCCCACCATTTACAGACCATCACACACCCTCCCCCTCCCACTGTTTAAAGAGCATCACACTGCCCCTAAACATTTGCAATGTGTTTCCATGCGTTACCCCATACAAGTCTATGGTGTGTTTAACGCATATGTTCCACTGCATTTCTATGCGTTAACACAGCTGCAACAAATGAATTGTGTCAAAGCACAACAAAAACGTAATGTGAACTTAGCCTAAGGGTACCATCACACGCTGCATATCGCCTGGCGATATGTGGCGATCTAACATGCGTGTTCACGTTTTTCATGGTCGTCTCAGATCGCCAATGGTGGCATCACACACCGCAATATCGCCCTGAAGGTAAGCGATGTGTCGCTCCAGTAATCGCCTCCCCTACAGCGGAACCAATCTTGCCTCATTCCATCACTGCTTCACACGCTGCAATTCCAAAAGGCAAAGTGGGCGTACATGTTCAGCGCGGCGAGGAGATAGGCATGCCACAGTGGTTTACACCGCGCCCCATACACGCTCATTGGACGACGCAACAGCATTATGATTGGTCAGCCTGCTCTGGGAGGCTGTCTAATACATAACTCCATTGTCTATCGGAGTTTGGCAAAAATACACGCTTGTGTCGTCAATTGTGGCTCCTGCAACACACTTTTGAGGTGCAAAAGTGTCGCACAGGAGCCGTTTTGTGCATTACAATGACTTACACTAACAATGGTTAGGTGTGCGTCTGTAGGTGATTTCGGTAAGCTACAAACAACACTATGGACATATGTGCCTGCATTGGTCCACACCATGCCAGAGCTGCCATGGCTGAACTATGTGTGTGCACACATGTTTGCGTGTGTGTACTGAAGTGTACCTACATCCCCCACAAACACCATTGCATTCTCCATGTGTGGCGATTGTAATACGTGGCCCATGCACCCATCTACGATGTGTAGGCCAACATCTGAGCTGTCATGTGTGGCACTATACTCCACACAGCGCAACTTAATACATGCGGACAACATAGCTTGCGCTATTCAATGGCGCGCGTAATTGCAGTGAGTTTGCGGACGGTTGTGTAGCTGAAGATGTGTGTGGTGCTGAACGGGCAGCTCATCAAATATGGCGCCCTGTCAACTGACAGCCAATGGGAACACAGTAGCCAACACCAATCATTGCAAACGGGCCGCGCGCGGACTACAGAACGCTTGGGGCACGCCTACGGGAAATCATAGGCAACGCTCTTTCCATCATTATCGCCCTGTCACATGCCACAACACGGAATTATCGCCTTAAGGATTGAAGCTGGTTACGGAGCACTGTTCAGAATCAGGCGACGGCCAAGGGGCGATTTATATCCGTGAAATTCCCAAATCACACGCCGCAACCGTGAGGCAATTTCATGGCGATTGCTCCGGGGCGACATATCGCCTTTATGATTTCCAGGCGAGATTGCAGTGTGTGACGGTACCTTCAGAGTGCTCAAAGTCAACTTGTAAAATTAATCACAAGTTACTGGAAATGTTTAGATCCAGTTATTGATGCATAAGAGGGTCACACCAGATATTAAAAGCAAAGGTTCATGTACTGTTCCCACCTACAAAAGTGATATTGGATCAATTTCTTCAATTGAAAAAATTACAAAGTCTAATATTGTTAACTAGTTTGATTTGGTTCTCTGTATGTACACAGTATGTTTAGGACCTGTGTGAAATTTTGATGTAGGTTTAGGTCAAATTAATGCAGAAATATGAAAAGTTCTGTAGGATTCATAAACTTTCAAACACCACCATATGCACTTACAGCTATAGCATATAAAGATATTACCATGAAAAGTTGTTAGTAATCACATAATTATTAGTCAAATAGGACTTTAGCCACTGGAACTCTGCTAGACCATGAAGCGCTTTTACTAATGCATGGTGAAAAAGTTAGCACTCTATTCTTTTATGGTCTCCAAAGCCAAATATTCATATACACTATGGGGGATAATTATTATTGTGTTTTACAGTTAAATATGTTAACAAATTGTGACATTTTATTGCCATGAACCTAAGAAAAATGTAATACATTTATCGTTTGCACCATTTTTTAGTACTCACGGCCAATCAGTTTCTAGAGCGGGAATACTGAGCTATCTTTCATTGACTTGTTACTATTTGACACGTAAGGTTCATGGCTGTTACCTAACTTTGGAAGGTGTACCACCATACTAAAAAAATGTCTTTTTAACTTAACTGTGGAACTGTAAGCCTAGCTGAACCCATTGATTGTAGAACTATACTAAAACTAGAATATTTCAAAGTCTAGGCAACTTACTCCACTAAAAATTGCAATTGTCTATTATATGTATATTTTCTGTAGAGATCTCTAACTTGTACTTCATATTAATTAAAAGAAAAAATGAGCCTTTACTGTATTTCTTTGTGCTTTGACTAGTTAAACCACAAGGATAAAGTAAGTGCAAAAACTATATGTTAATCCTGTTTCTCATGTCAAGTTTTTTTCACGGCAATATTTATGAGTATTTTAGATTAAATCTTCTCATTTTAAATAATCAGTGAAAAAAGGACAGCAAGTGGATGGAACTCAGTATCAGGTTGCCGTCAGTATACTCTCCGAGTTTTTCATTAAGGCCGGGGTTCCACTTAGCAGAGCGATGCAAGAGATTTGCACGTGTCTCGCATCTTATCCCACCTGATGAAGGCGGAGTATCTGCTGAAACATGTTGTGATATGCTGGAATAAACAAAGTAAGATGTACTAAAAACCATTTGTGCTCCTCCATCCTTCTGTAGCGCCCTCCTAAACCGCTAATTACCTCTTAGGCTATGTGCACACTGGGCGCACTGGTGGGCGGGTTTGTGTCGGCGGCGGCTGGCCGGACCCGACAGGAAGCTCCAGAGCCGCCCACCGGCTTCCTGTCGGGTATGTGCGGCTGTGTGTGTCGGCTTTGCGGCGGGTGCACAGCGGGTTAGCCGCGTCGGTTCTGCAGCGGCTGGAAGCAGCACATGATTCTGCTTGCAGCCGCTGCAGAACCGATCGGTTTATAGAACATGCTCATTCTTCGCTAACCCGCTGGGAACCCAGCGGGTTAGCAACGGATGAGCATGTGGAAACCGCGGTGTGTGCACACCGGGGGTCGGTTTCCATAGGTTTTTATGTTAACCCAAAAGCCGCTTTTGGATTAACATAAATTAGCATAAGCCTCATGGAAACCGACCGGCGGTTTCCGCTGCTAAAACGGCCCTAAACCTCCCTGTGTGCACATAGCCTTATTCTGTCTTCTGGCATCTTGTCCCACGGCATGGTTGATCTTTTGCTGGACCGGAGCATGGAGCTGCGTAGAGACACATGCAAGTCCACACTCCTGTCCGGATAAGATGCGAGACATGTGCACCTCTCGCTTCGCTCTCGCAAATGGAGCCATTGCCTAATCAGTAGACTTGCATGGGTCTTTTTGATCTGTGACTTGGATCAAAATTGGACATATTTTTGTTGCTCTGCTTTTTTTTTATTAGCGACTACATGGTCTACAACTAAAATTTACATATGAACAACCCCATATACTATAATGTATACATGCTCTACCCATGAAATATATACAGATGGAACACAATATAAAACTGGACTTGTGAAAGGGGTTTTATTGCACCATTTTACTCATACTCACTGTACTGCCCTCAAGGTGCTACTTCTTACATAAGAAAGGTGTTTTTTATTACATTATTTTACATTCTATTTTCTGTAATCCAGAATGTAAGAAAGCTGCTCCTTTGTACACTTTTTAAATGATCAGTCATTAGCACCATTTATACTGCTCCTATTTTCCTGAAACATTTAATCCCCCCACACGCCTGTCACTGACAAAAACAGGTCAAATTCTCTTTGTCACTGTGTCAAGTATCCAAATTACTTCTTATCCAATCAGTGAACAAAATGTATCTGTTCTTAATCAAAGCAGCCAACTCACCAACCTGACAACTGTGATAACCTCCACCGGGGTGTAAGGACCACTTGACCTAAATTGTCTATACTAGTCTGGAAAGAAGTTTCTTTTCCTTCAGTTACAGAACTAATTTATTCCATTTCATTAAGCAGTGGTGTTATATTATAATGATCAGATGTTCCTGCTTTTAAGGCACTCTCTGGTTTACTTATTTTTTCACAAAATTCTGATGCTGTCCCACCACCTCCCCTGAAGGTCCCTAAGTACAGAAATGTCGTCTGGGGACCATTCTTTATTTTGTTGTTATTCACTTACAAAATGGAAAATAAGCTCTAAAATTCTAAATCTAAGCTCTAAATTATGAAGAAGGGAAATAAAATTTACAGGGCACAAGGCAATGTTAAACATAACATAACGTGACCACAGGTTGCTTGTGCAGCCTGATCCAGCCTGACAACCGCTCTAGAGCTGCCTCCCACCTTCCGTACAGTACAGATTCGGATTATACAACGCACCCCCCAGTTTCCTCCAAAATGTTACAATCTGAAAAATACGGTATATAGTGCTGATAATTCCACAGCGCTTTAGATACATGAACAACATTGTCCCCATTAGGGCTCACAATCTAAGGTTACTATGAGTATGTCCTTGAGGTGTGGGAGGAAACCAGAGAAAACCCACACAAACATGGTGAGAACATACAAACTCCTTGCAGGTGTTGTTCTTGCTGGGTGCCCATGCCACCCATATGTAATAGTCTGTGCATCTGATCCAATATGTGGATTACAGTCTGTTGAGTCAAGTATCTAATCTTATCATGTGTGAGTTTGTGTATCCAATTCCATCATGTGTGACACAGTTCATGTATCTAATCCTATTATGGGTGACACAGTAAGTGTATTTAATCATATCACGTGTGATACAGTCTACTGAGTTGTGTATCCAATCCTATCATATGTGATGCAGTCTGCTGAGCCATGTACCTAATCCCATAATGTGTGATAGGTTAAATTCACAATCTAAGGGGGGTTGCGTTTGCGTTTCTATGCGTTTTTGCACTGCAAGAATGCATATAAATGCAAAGAAAAGCATTGCATGCAAAAACGCACCCATTGATTTAAATGGAAAACGCAATGAAAACGCATGTAAAAACCCATGTCATTTTCAGAAAACACGAAATGCATGCGTTTTTGCAAATACGGTCCAAAACGTTGCAGGATATGTTTGGGCTGCGTTTGCAAAAACGCATGCATTTTGCGTTACCTCAAAATGACATGAGTTTTTACATGTGTTTTCATTGCGTTTTCCATTGAAATCAATGGGTGCGTTTTTGGATGCGTTTGCAATGTGTTTTTCCAACACATGCTGTCAAAAACAGATTGCAGCCCAAACGGAAAAGAAATGCAGATGTGAAAAGGCCCATAGTCAGTGTTTTTTCAGTGTTGATTACTTAAAATGTACGTTCTAAAAGGGCATTTATGCCCTTAAAAGGGTTGTCAGTCCAAATGTGAACAATAGAGTTGGGCCAATTTATTCAAATGCAATAGAATTCTTCTTGATTTTTTTTTTTAAAAACCCAAATTTTGGAGAATACAGCATTTTTGTAATTAGCTGTATGCATTGACATCCAGTTGTGCCTGTCCATCTTGCTGAACAGTAGAGGACTCTCAAAAGGTTAAAAAGAAAATAAACATAACCCACTGCTTCCCTCTAAGGCAGCCCCTACCAAGTCCCTGCCCATCATAGAATCGTAGAGTTGGAAGGGATCTCCTGGGTCTTCTCGTCCAACCAATTGACCTGTCTTCAGCACTTGTGCCAATGTATCACATCTCCGGCCCAGTGTTCACTTTAGACTGGGGCTCTTGGCTATGAGCAAGCCCATGTGTTAACTGCTCATGCTGTGGGACCTAGAGTGAAAATAATTCTGTGACTTTTGGATGCAGATCCCGAAGGTCAATGCACATGTGTAGCTACCTCCCAGACCTGCTCACTGTTGGAAACCCAGGCTAGAGTGAACACAGGCCAAAGATGGTACAAGATGGAAGTGTGGGGGACTGGACAGCATTCAGGGAGCAGCAGGAGTGGTCAAGAGGTGAGTGAAGAGGTGAGTATAGGTATTTTATTTTTATTTTTGCAGGTCACGTAAATTATGCTCCATCTGTCTTTAGTGAATGGGCTATATACAGTACCATCTCTCTGGACATAATCTCTTCTTCAAACTCCAACAAACCCAAAAGCTCTACATAGATGTCTTTTAACCATTCATGTAACTTTATTTCTATCCCCCTCTTCCTCAAGATGCCTGGCCCATCACTATAGTAAGCTCCTGTACCTTGTGTAACCCCAATCCCGTTGCAGATTGTAAGCTCTTTTGAGCAGGGTCACCTTTATTTTTGCTTTAATTACTGTATAGTACTTTTTACATTGATTCCATGCTTATTGTATTGTATCTAATTACTGTACTGTATTTTTTACACTGTTTCTCTGCTTTAAGTATTGTACTTTTACATTGATTCTCTGCTTAGTGTATTGGATTTTCCTTACATTGATTCTCTAATTTAATTACTTACTATATTGTATATTTTTATTGTTACCTATGACCGCTCGTAAACAAACCACCGTATTGTAAAGAGCTGCTGAATATGTTGGTGCTATATAATTATTATTATTATTATTATTATTATCTGTGTATGCGCTGCCATGGTGCCATATTTCTGGACACCTTCAGAATTTAAACAGAGTTTCAGGACTCTGAATCCTCAATTGACCATTTATGCATCTTTGTCCTTTTCCAAGTAGGCTTCCACTGCCTTGCTCTTGTTCATGTAATCCTCCTTCCTTGCCTTAATAAACCTTAGTCTACCTTCTAGATGTACTCGAGTATTCAGTTTGAATTCCTGGCTATCTGCTCCATGTGTTTCTTAAGAGTTCCTCCTCCTGCAAATCTGTTCTGGCTTTTCCAAAGTCTGCAGTTTCACCTCCTGCTACCACACCTGCTTCAGTGCTGCTCCTGCAAACTCGCTCCTAGTGCTGTGGTTTCTGACTTGCTTCAAGCCTTCCTGCCTGTGATACATAATGTTACGTCCCTTGGCACCGCTCCCCAGCTCACCTCTCCTGGCTCTGCATCCTCTGCTCCTCTGCCGATCGGGCATGCAGTGTCCAGGTGTGCTGTGCCTCGTAGCCATTGCCGGGTCCCCTTCCTGTCTGCTGACCACCGGGCTCACATATCAGCATACTACAGTGGTCGGAGTCATGAATCTAATCAGCAGTGCAGTAGGCGCAGCCACGCTTCTCCCCTGTGAATCTAGAGTCCAGCATGGCTCAAAATGACACTCCCATTGACCAATAGCTGTCCGTCCTCCAGTATATCAGGCCACCTCCACTGCTGGGAGGTGCCTGATTATTGTGTTAGTATGCTGCTGCTTCTCTGACTGGTAGTCAGGCCCACCTTGTGCTCCCGTCTGGTAGAACCCGTTCCAGCTCTCCTGACCCCGTGTTCTGAAGCCTCTTTCCCTGTTTGGCCTTACCGTAGTATAGGCTATCCCTACGAGCCGCCCCCCTGGTACTAGCAGCTGTGGTATTTAGACCCCCTGCGACTGCCCCTGACAATCCCCGTATAGGAGTTGGCTAAACTAGGACCAACTCACCCAGGGGAGTTCGGTACCATGACCAAGGAGTCCACTCTAGGACGCCTTCCCCCGGAAGCGTGACACATAAGCCCTGTGTGCTTGTTAGCTTTTGCAGCTTTTCAGTTTATTTTGTACAGTAGTTCTCTGAACTTTGCTGGACAGTGCTAGACTTTAACTACACTGCATTGCTTCAAGTTCAGGACTTGTTCTCCATTCCCATGTCTTCCTGAGTATTACTAAACCCATAGACTGTTTCTGCTCTTGTATCTCCCTATGTGTACTGCTTCTGAGAGACTTCCCCTTTTTGCTACAATGACTTTTCTGTGTATCGCATGTTTGATAAGCTTGCTCACTTTGCTGTATCTTAAGTTTCTTTTCTGCTACCTGTGTACAATTTTATTATTATTATTTATTATTATAGCGCCATTAATTCCATGGCAATTTATATGTGAAAGGGTAGACAAGGACATGAACAAAGAACCGACAAATGAGGCACACAGGTACAGAAAGAGAAATTATCCTGTCCGCACAGGCTCACAATCTACAATACAAACTTGTTCACCTTTTAAAACTAGGTCTCAGTGTGTTTGTGCTCCCATTGCTATTAGATTACTAAGTAAACCCTTACAATACATTATACTGAGTATGTGCCACCTCCGATGCCATTTTGCTGGAGCATGCTGGGAGATGTACAAGTTCCACTTATGGAAAAAGCGGTAATAGCGTGAAATTTGAAAAACAAGAACCAATCAAATGCAGAGCCAAAGACCCTACCCACTTTCCCGTCCCACAGTCCCACCCTGATGTATAGAGGCTATTGCACCAAAACTTCAAAGGGCAATAAACATGTACAAAGTTACAGATTATTACACCTTCCTTATCCATTAAAGTAGTATCATAGGGCCATTATGGCTATAGCTTTACATTAATAGGATGAATTCTGATGACAGGTTCTCTATAAAGATCATATGAATATATATATATATATATATATATATATATATACTGTATATGGCCACATGAATCAAAACAGGTGTATGTTTAAACCAACAATTTTGCTGCCACTTTTATATTTGCACACATATTTATCTATTCAGTAGTGTTGTATTTTGTTTCTATAGGAATGTTGCAGCTGTAGTACTTCTATTCATTGCTAACCTAGAGGATTTGTAACAATGGCATCTTTTTTAGTATGTATGTTGTACTTATTGTTCACCTGATGCCTTTTCTTATATACCATAGTATCTTCATTAGTACTTTTGGACTATATTTTTTGTATAAACTGAAGAGAACAATAATTATAAACATAGCTGTAATTGCTAGTCTTTAAGATTTCTTCTATGTCCTTGGTATAATTTTAATGCGGTCCTGCAGGAATTTCTTAGACTAATCTTAGTTCTAAAGTATATCTTCTTTTATTAGCAAAACTCAGTCACACAGTTGAATACTAATATCTATATGACCTTGAAAATGCATTTCTTATTTTCCTTAAAGAGTACCTATCATCAATCTAGGGTAGCACTTTTTATTCAATAAATGATTGGACTGGTAATTTTTCTGTTAATAAGTTACTTAAAAAGGTTCACATACTATTCCCTAATATTCACTGAAAGGATCTTACTGTCTAGCAAAGAACAGGCTCAAACATTTAGACTGTGAGATCCCAACACCTACAGCTTAATCCGATAACTGTCCCCGACTGCTCCTGCAGTGAAAAATCAAGATCTTTCTAAACTGCAACCCAACAGTAATCAAAGCCAAGGGCCTGTTACATGGACTGACTAGTGGCACTGAATGATTGCCGATCAGTAAACATTTACCAGTCAATAGTTGTTTAGTAGTCGTTTATGCTGACCCATGTAAATGATGCACACAAAACACTCTAATAGAGTGCTGAGTATGAATAGACCACCATGGTTCTCAGCCATACAAATTCCTTATGCACAGGATGATGACCACCTAAAAGGAGGCTCTTTTGCAAAGCACAAAAAGTAATTTCACCATTTATTTCGCTCATCAGGTGATCAGCAGCCTGTTTCACTGATAGACTATTATGAAACAAGTGTTCTTAAGATCAATAAACTTTCATGGTAAATGTACCTTAAGGATGTTATTGTTCGGTTAATACTTAGTTAAAAATGTGAATGAATCACTGTGGGATAGAAAGCGTAATAGGGTCTTATTTGATAAAAATGGTGACAGGTAAGCTGAAGGGAAACTGCTCTCCTTAGAGGGTTGTGTCACATACAACCAGTATAAAAGGCTGGAAACAGCTTCTGCAGTATCCACAAGCTGAAGCAATAGTAGAAAAAAGAAAGGGCATATGTGAAATCCATACTATGCTGAAAGGGCTGGCTTCAGGTTTTTGTGGGCTCCGGGCGAAACAGTGTCAGTGGGCCCCTTTAACACATACCATGATTCATGAATACAATATAGAAACTGAAGGTTGTGTATATATAATATAGAGGCTGTGCAGGGCTGTAGATAGAATATGGAGACTGCTGGACTGTATATATAATATGGAGACTGCCAGGCTGTATATATATAATATAGAGGATGTGGGCTTTGCATGTATAACATAGAGGCTGCAGGCTGTATATATTACTTGGAGGCTCTGCTGGGCTGTATATATTATTTGGAGGATGTGGCAGCCCAGCGGCAGCCCCCAAATATTATATATACTCTGGCACGGCCTCCATTGTATGTATGTATGTATGTATGTATGTGTATATATATATATATATATATATATATATGTCAAGCACAATCTCCAAATAATATACGTGAACTAGCACAGCCTCCATATACACACAGTTGCAGCCTCTATATACACCCCAGCAGCAGCCTCTATATACACCCCAGCAGCCTCTATATACAACCCAGCAGCAGCAACAACCTCTATATACCCCAGCAGCAGCCTCTATATACACCCCAGTAGCAGCAGGCTATATATACACCTCAGCAGCAGCCTCTATATACACCCCAGCAGCCTCTATATACACCCAGCAGCAGCCTTGATATACACCCCAGCAGCAGCCTCTATATACCCCAGCAGCAGCCTCTATATACCTCAGCAGCAGCAGCAGCCTCTATATACACACCAGCAGCAGCCTCTATATACACCCCAGCAGCCTCTATATACACCCCAGCAGCAGCCTCTATATATATCCCAGCAGCCTCTATATACACCCCAGCAGCAGCTTCTATATACACCCCAGCAGCTGCTATATACCCCAGCAGCAGCAACAGCCTCTATATACACCCCAGCAACAGCAGTCTCTATGTACACCCCAGCAGCCTCTATATACACCCCAGCAGCCTCTATATGCACCCCAGCAGCCTCTATATAAACCCCAGCAGCAGCCTCCAGCACATCGTAAAAAAAACAAACGCTTATACTCAACTTGCACTTTCTTCTCTTTTCATCCTTTGCTACTTTCTCCCTCCGTTTTTCTTTCTTCTCGCTGGCCCTGCAGGCTTGGAGATGCTGCTGCTTTCTCCTCGGTGTGTCCCACCCACCTCTCTGCTCAGCTGCCTCTGGATTGGTTGTGGGTGTTGCTGGGGGAATGGTGTGGGCACACCCCTTGGATACCCGTCTGCTGCCTTAGCAACGTGACAGGGGCTGTCACAGAACCTCCGTTAGAGAGCAAATGGAGGGGAAAATGAGCAAATGGAGGGGAAAATAATTATTGCAGCATGATGGCACAAAGTGTGTGGGCGGCGGTGAGCCCCTGTGTCAGGTCAGGGCCCCGGCACTTGCCTGGGTACGCCGGGTGCTGATGCTGGCCCTGTATTCTGCTGTACAATTGACCATTTACCAAGGAAATCAGTGTATTCATCACCCTTTCATCAGGACAACTACCAATAAACTCTGTTGTGATATAGCTTATATACATTCAAACTTGCTAGACAGAAGATATGATCAGGACAGGTACTTCTTGTAACCCCTGAACTTAGCCTGATCATTTGTTCTGTCTGGAATACATCTTGAAATGCATTGAACAAAGCCAATTGCATTCCCCAATTTCCTTGGTATATAGCTGATTGTACAGTAACACAGTTGGATTCCACATATTCCCTCTATTTATTCTAGTTAAAAATGTGTCAGTGCTTGGTTAGTTCAAATAGTGGGATTTTGAGCTTGTACTGTGTGAGTGCTGTGGGATCCCACTCTGCATTCCTGGATCCTATGAAGCGGTGCTGGGCTTCGCTGAGGCAGTGGTTGCCATAGGCGAATGCTGTGATGGGTCCACCTCGCCACACTACATTAAACTGAGTGTCCCTAGTGTGTGTGGGTGCTAATGATCTTACTTTTAGTGCCTTCAGGCCAATCATGGGGCAATCCTCACTCGGTCCTAGGGTGAGCTTTCACTCCTAGCTCTCTCTTAGCCGGCAAAGCCCTGACAAAAACTTAAACTGAGAGGAATATCAGATACTTAACCCTTAGTAGCCCTAGACTGCACACTAATCCTCCTACTGAACAGTTCTATCCTATAGCACAACTAACTGCTGCATCTACACAACATTCCTATCTTACCTTCTATCTTACAATCTATTGCTGTACATGACATTATACTCATCACTATGTCATCTACACAATATAAATATACTTTATATCACATACATCATTGTACAGGGACACTTCACATAAAAAGACAGCAGTATACATATTCATATTCATACTTTACTGTAGGGAGTGTAACTAACCTCCCTACACCTACAACATGGAAGTTTGAGCCTGACTTTCAGTAAACTCTCTGTCTTTTTCAGGGGACAATATAGAGTGTTCCTCCAGATCATGTAGTTACCTCTCCCTATTGGAAACACAAGATATCTTGGCAGAGTTGAATGCTTATATGTTTGGGGGAGTGGGAAGAGATAAGTCAACTGAACAAGCAGTTGTCCTTCTACCTCTTGTGTTAGGGTGCATACTCATAATCTGGAATAGCAGCATTTTAGATGCAGTATATTGTCGCTGCATCTAAAACGCTGCGCTGTACAGAACAAGCATAGTGGATGGGATTTCTAGAAATCCCATGCTCACTGTGCTTCTCCCGACAGCAGCGTGTTTTCAGCTGCGATGTTGGTTTCCAGACTTCTGCATCTCCACTGCATGTTAATTTCATGCTGCAGAGTCAGAAGACAAATGCAGGGAGAAGCCACCCTGCACCCACCACAGATTGTGGGCACAGGGCAGCTACCTGGGTGCATCCGCGGGTTCCTGCAGGTCCAGCGCTACTGCATCCAAGATGCAGTGGCTCTGGATCATGTGCACAAACCCTTAGAGGGGCTTTACATTTGATTCATCATTTCTATTGAAAATAGGTGGGTTATTAAGTCGATGATGAGTAATTGTGTTAAAACAATTCCAGTCATTGCGTTTATATCAGATGACAATCTATAGATCACTAGTTTTGTCAAACAAAAATGTGTCTATGGAAGAAAAACTGTAGTAATATTCGTAGCCTGTTGTCAAGTTGTAGATATGCTCTTGGGAATGCGGTTTATCCATGGCTCTTCTGCACTTGTTTCTCTGAAGAATGTAATATGAGTTTGGATTCTTCCATTTTAGAGTACTTATAAATAAGTTAGAAATTGGGATTAAAAAATGGGGCCAGTACCAAAATGAGACGTCCAATTTATTCCAATTCACAATAAAACAATTTGTATACAAATAAATTAGAATGCAGGAGGCACATTTATAAATCAGTGAAACAACGCTTCAAGCCCTTGGGTATTATAAAGTATAATCTATTCAAATGTTTGAATGATTCTTAAAAGCGAAATCTTCAGGACTATCAATTCTGAATGTGTCTCCTTGCATAGTACAATTCAAGCAGATAACTTAAGGTTAACAATCCATCATTATGGAGAAAAGTTAATATAGAGCAGAGCAGAATTCTGGATGAAGAATTAGACTGTTGAACAGCTCAGAGATAATCAGGATTTCAGTGGATACCGAAATGATCAGATTAAAAAGAGGTTATCGGCTCGGTTGGTTCAAGAGCTGATTTCTTAAGAGATTATGTCATCAGCACACCAGACTTAGAATCTGCATATTTGTGTTTAGATTAGAAAGAAAGAAGGTTTTATATATATTGTAATATTTGAGAAAAGTCAATGCAGTTTTGGTTTATCAATTTTCTGTGATATCAGCTATGACAGTTTCTATGTGATGTACTGCCCTGTAGACATTGTATTAGAAATACACTTGTAATACAGAGTAGTCGCTTTATGGTGATTTGTGTGCTGTTGGTATAAATCATTTCCAATACCAAGTGATAGTAATATACATTTTCTTTAGCATTTTTAAATACAGCAGCAGCCAGTTCTGGAGCTGCAGGTCCTCCATACAAGGCTACACAAATACACAAAGATAATTACGGTACACGAGATTCTGTATAGAAAGGGGTTGTCCCACAAATAATGTACATTTTAATCAATAGATCTTTAAATAAGAGTAAGTTCCACAACTAGATGTGTTTCAAATATGTTCCTGTGCTTAGAGTAGCTCAGATATTGGCGATCAAAATTAGAGAACACACAATTTCCTTAATGTCAAGATCATTGTGTTGTCTTATGTGAAAACATCCTAACATGAGCAAATTAGCAGTGTTTTAAGCTTATTTCATATATTGGATATATTGTAAACACATAATTAAAATGTAAATGAGATAAATGAAAAAGGACAAAATTAGAGAACACTTTCAGATACCTGCAAGTTATTGGTGTTAATCTGAAACCTGGTGCTAATATCCATAATTATCTGACAAATCCTATTTAATCAGTAGCCTAACTTTCCAATTCGCATTCATTTTGCAAAAATGGGGTGACGTTCCAAAGTGACTGAAACCCTCCGGCAGCAGGTTGTCCAGATGAAGGCTAAAGGAAAGGGGTAGCCCTATCAGCCATAGCACCAGAAGTTGGTCATTCCAAGTCTGTGATTTCTAGAATATTGAATCTTTACAATGTCACAAACTCTTTCAAGTCCACCAAGAAGGCTGGTCGCCCTCGAAAGACAAATGCAAGAGAGGACAGGATAATGTGGAGAATCACCATGGGTAATCGTAATCGTTTTAACACTGTAGCTGGAATAGCTTAGTTTAGCACTGAAGAGGATAAACATCTGTCTCATCATACAGGGTCACAATGTTTAAGAGCATTTGGACTGAAAGCCCACTGTGCAGTGACCAAACCTCTCATTAGCAGAAAAAATCAAAAGGTTAGAGTCACCTTTGGTGAGGAACATGTTGTGTGGACAGAGAAATGGTCCACAGTTTGTTTTAGTGATGAAAGGAAGTTTAATTTATTTGAGTGTGATGGGAAAAATTATGTTTATCGATAAACTGGGGAAAGACTGTACTCAAAGTGTATAAAGAAGTTAGTTAAGGTGGTGAAGGAAGGGTCATGATTTGGGGAGTGTTTTCTGCTGCAGGAATTTGACCTTTCATACAGCTACATGGCAGAGTGAATGCAAAGTGTGTATCAGAACCTTCCTCAAGAACACGTGGTTCCTTGCATTCATCACTCAATCAGCCAGCTATTGTCATACAGGACAATGCTCCCTGTCACACAGCAAAATGGGTAAAGCAGTTCCTTGAAACAGAAAACACTGAAACACTGAAATGGCCAGCCCAGAGTCCTAAACTTAACCCAATAGAAAACCTCTGGAATATCCTTAGTGACAAAGTTATGGCCAGTGTGGCGCCCCTGCGTCAAGGAGGCCACAAAGGGAACTGCATCCAGGCAGGTAGGACACTTGTTGCACACCAACACCCTCACAGCCCACATAACCCACGTGTAAGAGAAGGTAACATCCAGCCCTGAGATTAGAGACTCTATGAGATTGAGGGGTGGTGGATTTGGAGGAGTGGGTTGGGCACACCCGTAGTCAGGTGACTTGACAGTATATAGGAAAGGGGGAGGAGGAAGGTGTTCAGTAGGCCACAGTGAACTGAACAGCAAAGACCAGAAGCTGAGGAGCAAGGCCAGAGAACAGCAGCAGGTTGAGCTGAAGCTGAGCAGGAGAAAGCCACACGTCTTGGACGAGTGAGGGCATAAGGAACACAGAATCTGTACTGAGCCAGTGTGAGCCAGAGGAGAGAGAAAGCCTATCCAGAGCCGGATCCCCAGGAGTGTGAGAGAGCCGAGAGGGACGGTGATACCCGGGTCCTAGAACCACAGCTAAAGCAACTGACTGCAGGCGGAGTAGCCCTCCTATATACCAGGAGACACAAAGAGAAATGAGCCTGGTAGAGCCTCAGGCTTGAGGACTGCTGGAGGCTGGGCTGACGTAGAATGTCGGCTCTAGAGGGGACGGCAGTTTACCCGGCATCCCCAAACAACACGACGAGGGGTCTTAGTTCCAGATTGAGATCCCTACCCAAAGGACAGGCAGCTCAGTGACAAACTAAGGACTCACAGGGGCCCGAGTCACCGCCATACTGTCCAGCGTTTCACACACACCTGTAGAGACGGAGACCTTTATAGCCCGGAAAGGACACTGCAGACTGTGTGAGTGGTCACAGAGAGAGAAGCCTGGATGCAGGGAGCAAAGGGAACCCAAGGAGAGGGAGAATGTGCCCGTGTACTAAGAACTGTACTTAAACTGTGTAAGAACTGTAAATGAGCTGTAAAGTGAGTGGAAGAACTGAGAATAAACACGGAAAACCCTGGAACTGCTTCCCTTGTGTTTCTGCATGAAAGTGATTCTCTCCATACAGGATACAGCCTGTCAGCACCAGCCAAGAGGAGAGATCCCTGCAGCATCTGCAAAGTAAGTGTGCTACACACTCCACAATAGCCTTAACCCTTACTGCCCCGGGGAACACAGTTCTACCCACTGGAACTATACCACCTAAGCTGCTATCCCATCGTCCCCGGAGGTTCTGCAGCAGCGGCGGCCCCCATCACTGGCCGCATCAAGTGGGTGGCGTCACGACTGACAATCCCCTGTAAATATTCCCCTTTATTTGCCAGGGCCCGGGACACGGTCCGGACCAGGACTACCCGTGACTTCCCCAGTAAAGACCCGGTCCGGTACCGAGTACCCTCGTCCCAGTGGCCTCGACACCAAGAAACCCACAACAGTTACAGAACTGAGGAAGAGACTGGAAAAAGCGTGGACCAAAATCCCACCAGAGCAGAGCGAGAGACTAGTGTTGTCCTGTGGCCGCAGACGTGCTGAAGTCATTCAAAGCAAAGGCATGCACCCTTCCTACAGATTGGTTACTGTTATAACCTTCTCTGTGCTACAGTCATTACTGTTCTAAAATTATGATCATCACATTGTGTGTAAAATAAAGGTTTTAAGTTGATAAACTGGTTATTTTGGAAAACATTGTTCTGGTGGCATGGTGTATCAAACAAGGCAAACCTTTACTGTTCTACCACCCCAACCACTCCATATATCAGACCTCTGCCCTTCCCTAATAACTTCCCTCTCCAACATCACTGAATGAGAGCTTACACATCTCCTTTCCAAATCACACCTCACCACCTGTGCACTTGACCCCATCCATCCCTTCCCACCTCCTACCCAACCTCACTAACACGCTTATCCCAGCTCTAACCCATCTCTTCAACCTATCGCTATGTTCTGGTACCTTCTTCTCTGTTTTCACACATGCCACTATCACGCCCATCCTCAAAAAAACAAACTTTGACCTGACTGCTATGCTCAGCTATCGCCCCATATCACTGCTCACGTTTGCTTCCAAACTCCTTGAGCAGCATGTCCAGGCTCAAGTTTCCTCCCAGCTTTCGTCTAAATTTCTCCTTGACAACCTCCAATCTGGCTTTCACCCCCACCACCAAAACTGCCCTGACCAAAATTACTAATGACTCAAGTTGAATATACTAATAACTTCCCTGGTCCTTGGTCTGAGCGCTCCTTAACACGACAATTAACCTTTATCACTTGCCTTTATCTCGCACTGGGAAATCGTGTGGAGCAGCACAGTACAGGACCTGCGGTTCATTGCATTAGGACCTGGCGTGACGTCAGAGCGGGGTCAGCTGACGAGGATCACGTGACCGGAGGACAGGCAAAGGAGCACAGCTGGATCTCCTGAAGTCACCGCATCCCGCA